>JAQFYE010001513.1:0-22568 GCA_034694305.1 Protaphorura glebata | reverse complement strand
TAAGATGGCAAATCATTAATGTATATAGCAAAAAGCAGGGGACCCATAGTGCTACCCTGTGGAATCCCTAAATCAGTGCCAAGTATTTCAGAGATTGAGTCATTGCTGTTTACCAATTGTGTTCTGTCATTAATATAGGATTCTATCCAATGCTATTCATTGTTTCTGCGCAATTACTGCAGTCGCTTCTGTAGCACTTACTGGTAGACCAGTAACTGTACTTGAGACGGTACTGATGTGAGGAATGTTGCAGAAAGACTCTAATTTTGAGTAACAACAACAGGGAAGGATTTTCAAAACCTCTGTATGTTATTACTTATAAACGTCGCCAAATAAAATGTTGTTCCATTGTTGAGCTGTAGAATTTCATTTCTCTTCAATATTAAATGTAAATAAAATCCGAGGGATAAAAATAGAATAACACCGATGATAATACGCCATACATCTGGGATATTGGAAATATCTAATCTGTAAATTCCGAGTAAAAGATTTGTTAAATATCCGATCTTCAACGCCGACATGGGTGTCAAAACCAAAATCCATCTCCACAATCCCCGAAACGTCGGAATATTTGCACTTTTCTTGGTGTGATGATTCCATCGGAAAGGAATTGTTCCAATAGTACAGCAAAATTGAACAATCCGTGCATTCCATTTCAGAGAAAGTTTACGTAAAATTTGTTCTGTATTTGTTTGGAAATTTCTATGGTTTGTGGATTTCTTCAATACTTTGACGATGTATGTACAATTGACAGCAATATTCTTGGAAGTATTGCCTTTATAGAACTACTAGATTAGAATTTTGCCCTTCAAAAGCAATTAGCGATTGTGTAAATGTTTTCAACCTAGCACACGTAATGGAGTTAATTATTCCTGACAATTTTAAAATTGCACGCTTGGTCACACAATTCACGAAAATCGTCTGATTGTTATCAATTTGATTATTTTACAGAATTGCTTATGAAATGAAATATTATGATTGTAACTTGTGAATTAAAGTGGCTATTTCCTAACGATCTTTACAAATTTGAAATGTTTAAAATGGCTCATTCTATAATTTATGGTCACTGTCCTGAGTTCTTTAATAATTACATTAATTTTGATAATGTTTATACTAGAGTTACACGTAACCGAACTATTACACTTGTACATGGTAATGCCAAATCCAAAGCTGGTAATCGAATGTTTAAGAATCTAGCCGCCAACACATGGCTAAGTTTACCTGATCACATTAAAAATATTGTAAATACTTCGACCTTCAAAAAACATGTTAAATTGTATTTACTTGAACTACAGACGTGTGTTATAGACAATATTAATTATGACGAATATGATGAAGTCATTGAATATGTATTTCAATTGTTTTGTACTGAGTAATTACTTAAGTTTTTATTTCTTTTTTGTGTGTTTGAATATTCCGGACTACTAATACGACTATTATACCTCAAGCTATCTGTATTATTTTTGATACTAATTGATTATTGTGTAATGTAGAATATCGTAATGTCATTATTGCTATTGTATTTTCATCGCGTTATCGTGATGTCGAGTCGCAAGCAGCGGGCAGCTAAACAACCTTACGAGGGTGCTGTCTTTAATAAATAAATAAATAAATATGATTCAAACAAAGATTTCTCTGACTGAAAATGTTTTAAGTTGTATCAACAGGGTAGATCTTCAAGAGTCGATTTTTATTTAATTTTATTTAGTTCCTATTTATTTATTTTGAGCTTGTGGTAGTATCATTTGAGCTGAAAAAGTCTAGTATATAAAAAGCCTGGTAATCCGCAGGAAACTGCAAGTGAGAAGTTCCTGCTAAGAAGGGTTAAGTCTATAGTCAATATTACGACAGGGAAAAGTCCCCGTTACAAAAAAAGCCAAATACGAAAGGTTCTGTTTCAAAAAAGACTTGCAACTAAAAATCAAGGTATAAAAGGTCCTTGTTACGGAAAAACCGGCGGCAAAAGTCCCTTTACAGAAAGGCGGCTATGAAGAAAGTATTTACCGTGAAAAAAGAAACACCCAGAAAGATACCGAAAACCCTCTAAAAACTGAATCACAAATCTCACCTTATTGAATAAACTCCACCATTTGGTTGACTGGGGGGAAGTCAACGTTTATGAACCACCCTATGGTCCTAATTCTTACGCTACCATTCCTTTCTTTTCTGGTGGGATTGCTACGATGATATCAAATATTTCTGGGTTGGCGACTGGCGAAACATGTTTAGACGAAGTCCTAAATCATTCGTTTATTTGATATATCGATTTTGTACCTTCTGATTACGACCACCCGTGATTTTAACTGGTGGAAATTGGATGTTCTGTATAATTTCTTTAAAATTCAGTCGATGAGTATCTTGGAGGGAAAGGGAACAAAAGGATAAAAACTATCGGATATATCCGCAGGCCTAAATTCCACATTAGATTTTTTTATCTATTTAGTCTCATTTATTGCGAAAGGTGGTACAACTACCATTGGGAAGTGCTTCGTACGCAAATTCAAAATGGCCATTTGCCATGTTTTGTCGACTTTTTCATTAGAAAATAATGAAAAAGTAAGGATGACAATACTTTGCTTTGTTTAACGAAACACTGAGGTTTGAACATTCTGATTGGTCTTCGACTTTGTTGCTTTTAACAACAGACGTTGTGACGAAACCAAAATTCGACCAACTTGACCTCCAGTAGACGACGTGTTATAAAAATTGGTCAACCACTTTAACAATTAAGGTGGATCCCTCGGTTGTTGAATCTCATGAATTCTAACCTTTGAACATTGTCGTCAGTTCATTGTCTTCATTTTAAGCTCAGTGGGCTCAGTCCCATCTGATTCGGATGATGCTATCATTGCTATCGGCCGTGGCATCAAATCAAATAGTGCTGGATCATTAAGATGCCCTGCTTTTTTGCAAATTGCACGACGATTATGTATATAATACATATCCCGACAATTCGGTTTAATTTATGCCGTCCAACCATTTTAGTTTCATACAATTCAACAAACTTCGGTGCATGTTTTGCACTATCTATTAATAAAGTTTAATTTTTCAAAATGCGACCTTGATCGATAGTACTAATGTCAATATAAGACTTGGTTAAACAAAATGGAAAGGTGGGGCTAAATTTTACTTAGAATTAAAGTATTGTTTTTTTAATTGTAACAATGTTATAGCCGAAGCATTATGCACCAGTTATATATAAAGTGTGTGGACAATAGAAATAGTTTTCATGACTAATATTCGAACAGCGTACAATCAAAGTTAGCTAACTAATAGCACCTAAGAATCAAGCTGATACAATGATATTCACAGTCCAATCCACAATAGTCTCAAGCACAAGGAGCATAGTAAGTTTGTCTAAATTGGCGAATGATCCAATACAAACTTTCGGATCTCGTAAGGACGTGTAGACTCTGATTAAATATCTATTTGTACATTTGCTTTGTATTGACAACCGAATATTTCGAAATTCTTCAAGAACAATAGCAGGTACGTAGAAATAACAATAATAATAAATAATGAGTACACATTGAAGTGAGCAGCTGCCAATGCCTATCCAGTATGGGTAACTGTCCAATATAATGATGGCCGAAAGTATCATAACGTGTAAACACACGAAAACAGCCACTACAAATGGAAATATTGAATAACGTAAGGCATTATTCCCATAAGTGGAGAAAATACGATAATAATGTAAATTTTTGATCAAATGACGTTGGTGCCGTAGTAGTGGTATTGTGCGGGCTGATATTTCGTTGACCCTGTGAGTAAAAAGTAATTCGTGAGTAGTGCAAATTAAAATCGATAACGCAAATATCTTACCTCATTTCCCTGCAAAGTTCAAATCCAACTAAGTTCTCTGACACTGCGGTAACAGTGAGAAAGAAGAAAGACGCCACCATATAAAGCGAGAAAATCATCTGAAGTGATATAAATATGAGCCAAGAAGGTAGGTTTTTTGTAAGGTCACAAACTGGTAATATTTCATGTAGCATGTGGAATTCGCAGGAATAAATACTTGCAAACACTGGGAACATCCCCGAGCCGAGGAGCATGGTAATAAGGGCGTATACGATAGTCGGAGCCAGAGACTTCTTGATAGGAATGTCAGTTCTCCCATACATCTCTAAAATAAAAATTATATGCTCTCAATACAAACTAAATTCAATTCAATTCATGTACGGAACTACCGTAAATTAACTAGCAGAAACCTCGGCTCAATTCTGGTCTCTAATACATACCGGGTTGCATGAGAGTAAATAAATATAATCCTAGAAATAGAAACCCTGGCCTAGAATATTAACCAGTGCAGTGTTTACTAAAAAGGCACGATTCGCGGGTACTTTTAATTCAGAATACTGAATAAAATCCATGGGAACTTCCGAAATTAGAAATGCTTTTTTAGAGACCAGGCCCCAATGCAAGCCCGGTCTTGACGTGGCTAGTGTAGTAGTGACCTGGGTTTTTTTTTCAGTCAAATGGGGCAAACAGTTGACATAAAGATATTATTTGTATATATACTACGCTTTTTGAAGTCTCGACGAAATTCCTATAAGCGCAAGGTCAATTTTAGCGAATTCAGATATTTATTTATTACGACTCATTTTGTTAGGTCCATGTTGGAACTGTGTATGATTTTTAGGAATTTATCAATTTATCAGACAAGATTTCGGAAGAAGTTGGCGAGCAGATCAGTGATTCTAAGAAATTTCTTTTGAGCTTACTTCAGATCCAACAGTTTGTATAGTCAATCCTTAATATTTTTGAAAGAATCCATTGTACCTGCAAAGGGCGGATTTTCCAAAACCTATGTTCTTACTTATAAATGTCGCCAAATAAGAGGTTGTTCCATTGTTGAGCTGTAGAATTTCATTTCTCTTCAATATCAAATGCAAATCAAATCCGAGGGATAGGAATAAAATAACACCGATGACAATACGCCATACATCTGGAATATTGGAAATATCTAATCTGTAAATTCCTAGTAAAAGATTTGTTAAATATGTGATCTTCAACACAGACATGGATGTCAAAACCAAAATCCATCTCCACAATCCCCGAAACGTCGGAATATTTGCACTTTTCTTGGTGTGATGATTCCATCGGAAAGGAATTGTTCCAATAGTACAGCAAAATTGAACAATCCGTGCATTCGTGTGTTCGTAAGATTCAAATTCCATTTTAGAGAAAGTTTACGTAGAATTTGTTTTGTATTGTTGGGAAAGTTCTATGGTCTGTGGATGTCTTTACTTTGACGATGTACAATTGACAGCAATATTCTTGGAAGTATTACCTTTAAAGAACTACCGGATTAGAATTTTGCCATACAAGCTAAATCAATCAGCTATTGTGTGCATGTTTTCAACTAACACACATAATTTAATTAAGTTAAATGCTCCAGACAGTTTTAAAATTGCTAACTTGGAGACACGACTCACCAAAATCGCCTGGTTGTTATGAATTTGGTTGAATTTGACTGAACTGTTTATGAAATGGAACATTATTAATCAAACGAAAAAGTCTGACTCTGACAGAATTGTCTTAATTTGTATTGAGTCTAACAGGGTAGATCATCATGAGTGCGGTAATACCAATAATACCATTTGAAGTATGGTATGTAATGAAGAGTACGTTAATCGGCAGGATCCTGAAAAGTCCTCGCTAAGAAGGGGTTAGCTATGAGGAGTCTCTGCTACAAGAAAAATCTATCCTGGGAAAAGTTTCCGCTACAAACAAATCCACCATACGAAAGATTGTTTCGAAAATTTCCTACAAAGAAAAGTCTTGCTACAATACAATACACTCCTGTTACGAACCTGATTTAACCATTCCTTTCTAAAACGTAAATCTCACATTTTGAAGTAAACTCCACATTAATTTGCTTGACTGGGCGAGGAGTAAACGTTTATGAACCAACATGTAATTCCAATCCTTGCGATACCAAATATCAAGTTCCTTCTTGGTATAATTGCTCTGATAATATCAATTATTCCCAGGTTGACTGGCGAAACATGTTTACAATAGTTTCTAAATTATTCGATTATTTAATGCATCGATTTTGTACCTTCCCGGGAGGATAAAACATGTCTGAAACTTGTTAAAACATGAATCAATTTATTCTTGTTAAATGTCTTACCTTTTGGACGAACATGATAGCGATTACTTCACGTAATGTAAGATTTTAATTGTTCATGAGCTATGTAAGTACACAGCATGCATATTACGCCGAGGGACACAATAATCAATTATGCTCCGTAACATACAACACATTATAATTTTTTTTGTACCCGGTAACATTTGGTTAAGATTAAACAGAACTGCTGCGGCAGCAAGTCATGGGTTCGATTCCCGGAGTTTACTTTTTTTTAGTTTTATGGCATTGAACTAAAAGTACGCAAACTCCGACATATAATTATTGTTTTGGCGCCATGTATGGGTTAAATTAAATGGGTTAAATAGAATAAAATCACGTGACGTTTTTTAATATACGCAGTCAAGTGTCTGAACACTACTATTAAAATCTTGTCTCGTTAATTGTAATTAAACTGCAGTTTCTAGGACAGCGACGAAGCGAACAAACAATATTTTAAAACAACTGCATTCATTTACTCACCAAATTCAAGACCGATTTATGAAGAATTTTTTTTAGAAACGAAAATCTCAATAAGTAAAACCTAGTAATTGCAAGAATACAAATTTCGTAGCGTCCTTGGCCGGACAGATTACTAATTGACAAAACTTTGGTCCTCCACGCGTCTATTCTGAGGAATTCTTGAAACTCAAGAATGGACATCCTTCCGAACGAGGTATTTAATTATTCAATTACAATATCCATAACAATATTCTTCGATAATTTATTTTTTATTAAATATTTCAGTTGATTGTTGGAATTCTTGAGAAACTGAATGAACAGAATCTGAAGACATGTCTTGACGTTTGCTACCTTTGGAACGACATTGTTTCTGACGCAATCGGAGTGAAGCGATACATCGGAAATGTGCCAACTAATTTCAAACTTGATTTGCTCCCATGTTCCGATGTTAAAGAAATCGGAGAGATTGGCATCAATTCCTGTATGGTTTTTCAAACCGGTGATGGAGAACTTCCGAATTTCTATAACAGTTATTTGATGAAGCGACTAATGCTACATTGCCCAATCACCATTCAAAACTACAACAAACTGGCAGCCCCTTTGGAAAATCTACGCGCCATTTCATTCCATCTGGAAACATTGAATTCATTCAACTTCGCAGAATCAAAGGCTCACTTGACATTTCCGAAGTTGAAACTTTTCAGAATATTCGGTGATGCCACTTCTGGACAATTTCTTGTTGGCTTACAATCTCATGATATTATTCGAGCCAATTTTTACACACTTTTGTTGGACACGTATTTCCCTCGACTGGATACTTTGCTCTTACTATATGTCCCATTGTTGGCAAGCACTGAAAATGACAGTTCCTTGGAGGCAGCCATGATTGTTTTCTTGACCAAACATCAGTACACACTCCGGACATTTGGACTCTTGAATTCCAATGATTTGAAAAGTTCAGAAACAATTCCTATGATTCCTAATACTCGGAACAAAGTACAACTTCGCCTTCAAGTCTATGATTTCTTCACTGATACAAAGTTTGGCTCACACTTGGATAAATTTTTCCAACCAATTATCGCATCCCAAACTAATCTCCGACATATCATGAATTATACGACTTCAAGTTTTTCTCCAAATTTTATTCGACAAAATTCTTTGACATTGGTTTCCCTCGAACTGGGATTTCATCGTGGAGTAGATGCTGTGATTGATTGCAAAGTTTTTGAGACTTGTATTTCACTTAAATACATTTCTCTCATTGGACGTATCAACCCAAGCTTACCAACCCGGAAGAGAATCATTACGAATACAAAATTTCTCCCAAACACAATGACCTCAATTCGAATCGTGGATTTTATTTTGACCTCGGTGGATGCTTCAGAATTGTTGACTAAGGAATGGTCCATGCTCAATTATCTTGAGCTTCAGAACATTGGATCACAGGATAATCTTGGAGTTGAATTCATATCTTTTTGTACACTGGAGCTCCAAAAGAACGTGGAACATATTTTTATCTCCAACGGTATCAACGAAATGAGTATCATCGACTTAATGGATAACAATTATGAAGATTTGTGTGAGGCATTTTGCGGTTGGCCTGATCTTGCCTGGGACCTTTGTAAATTCTTCAAAATCACTAAGACATTTGATGCAAAATTCTGCTTGGACAAAGATTACAATTATGTTCTTATGGATTGGATGGCTGCAGGGAAATACTTCACTCCTGATAGCCCTGATCACATGTACATCCATGCTGTCCACATTCAACCATCAAGAAACTACATACTAGTCAGTATGCCCTTGTATTAAATATTAATATGAGTTCAAAATTGCAAATTTATGCCCTTTGAAATCCAAATTAATCCCAAATTGATAAGAAATAAAATCGACTCATTTTGAAATATTCGTATTTTATTCCCATAATTATAAATTACACGGATACAATTATATTAACTGTCCAATCAAGAATCTTTTCTATTACGGTGAGTAAAGTTAATTTGTCTAAGTATGCAAACGACCCCATAAAAATTCTGGGATCTCGGAGAGATTTGTAGACTCTAATCAAATATATGTTGACACATTTACTTAAAATTGACAATCGAATATTTTTGAAGTCTTCAAGGGCAATAGCAGGTATATACAAATAGCAGTAATAGTACACTACAAGCACACTCTGAAATGAAAAATTGACAATGAGCATCCAAAAAGGGAAATTTTCCGTTATTATCATGGCACTAAGTAGTAGAACGTGTAAGCTCATTAAAACAGCGATGACGAATGGGTAGATCGAATAGCACAATGTGTTATTTGCATGAATAGAGAAAATACGAAAATAGTTCAAATTCCTTATCAAATTAAAGTGATTTCTCAGTCGTCTGATCGTGCGGGCTTTGGCTTCGTTGCACCTATTTACAAAAAAGGAAGGAAAGATTAGATCGAAAGATTACTCGAATCTGGCAGGGCTAATCAATGTCGAAATTTGGGGAATTTATTATTTACCTCATTTCCCCGGTAAGTTCGAACCCAATCAAATGCTCCGATACGGCGGTAACGGTGAGAAAGAAGAAAGAAGACACCATATAATAAAAGAATGCTGTCTGAAATAATAGAAAGAGGTACCCAAAATAAACAGGTTCGCTAAGTGTGAGTTCACAGACTGGAACTATTTCGTAGAGGACGTTGAATTTGCACGAATAAATATTTGCAAAAAGTGGAGTAGACGCCATTCCAACAAGCATGATAATGAGAGCGGAGACGATGACAGGGGCAAGGGATTGCTTCACCGGAATATCAGTCCTGCCGTACATCTCTGAAATAATAATTATATATTTATTTATTTATTTAATTGTATTTAAGTATAAAGAAATTATATATATACATATATATAATTTCAAACATCGTACTGATAAATGATGCCAAATATAAAGTTGTTCCATTGTTGAGTTGAAGAAGTTCTTTCTGTTTCAAAGTTAGGTGTAAATCAAATCCAAGGGACAAGAATAATACAGCAGCCACAACGACACGCCATGAATCCAAGAAACTTGATACGTCTAGTCGGTGAATTCCCATTACAAGATTTATTATGTATACGATTTTCAAGACTGACATGACTGTCATGACCAAAATCCAGCGAGATAGTTCCCAGGTGGACTTCACGGCGACAATTTTCTTGGCTTTCCGATTCCACCGGAAAGGTATCATTCCAATATGATAACAGTATTGAACGATCCAAGCATTTGTACGTTCGTAAGATTCAAATTCCATTTTTCTGGAGACAAGATACTTCACTGTTCTTTTACGACTGGTACAAGCAGCGATATTTTTGTAAATACATCCAAGTAGTTGGTGGCGTGCCAGTGGTGGCAAGGTTTAATTAAACTTAATACAAAATTCGTGCGCAATTCGTGTACAAATTTTATGATGTGGAGCTAATTCCTCGGCCTTACCCTTGGCCGTCTGAAAATAGGGAGAAAATTAGAATAAAAATTTGAAGGTAAAACTCAATACATTATGAATTCCAACTCCGGAGAAACATATTTACTTTTGATATATTCACACACTATTTAATTTGACGTATCGATTTGAATTACATTCGTGTGGAATGAACTCCCCTATAGACAAATTGGCCACATGAGTTTTGTCTAGATGTATGTGTAAATCGCCCTATCTCGTCTCTAAGAGGTTGGTCCAGATTTCTCCAAGAAACAAAAACCGTTGGTGGTATAATTCTACTAACCCAAAAATTGGAATTTTGACTTATCTACGGGGGTTTCAAACGAATGTAAACACTAAATCAAAAATTCACAGCTTCCAAAATAAGGACTTGTTATTTTTAACAAGTTTGACATTTACAAATATAGCTTAGGGTATGTCAGACATGACATCCTTCCCTATGAGAATTATTCATAAAATGTATCACGAGAGTATTTTATAATTTTAGTATGAGTTTCTGGTAAAGCTAATAGCTCCACATATTTGCCAATGCCGTTTGTCAGTATTCACACTCCATAAGAGAAAAAGCTGAGCTTACTTACTTAATTTGAATAGTTCCAAATCCTGCATCATCTTACTGTATTGACAACACTGTTATGAAAATCGGACGAACTAACTATCGATGTGTACTGTCCGTATGGGCAACCACACACTAGGTACGGGTATTGTTCGAGTTTAGTTGGTGCCAATTATTAATCCCCCACTACATCCAAACCTCAACCCCTACTGATTTATGGAGGCCTAGTCGTGAAGACACCGACGGATTTCCGTCAAAACAATAGCTTATAATATTAATATAAATTACTCTAAGAAATATTTATTGTTCCTTGAAATTGTATTGACTAGAGATGTTTGACTTGCATGTACGTATATATTTCTAGCCAAAACTATTAGCAAGAGCGTGAGACACGCAATTCCCTATACGTTATGTACGGAAATACCAGTTCCATCCAATCTTAATTTTGTTTTCGTAAGGTATGATGTCCTAGTGCGCCCCGGTGCTCCGATACACCCGGTGTCTAGTATTCCCCGGTGTTCCAATACGCTCCACCGCCATTTGTGGCGGTGGTGCGTATTCCTGAGGGTGAGGGTCACGTGATCATAACATAGGTGGAGCGTATTCAAACAACGGGGCGTATTAGGTCACTAACCCTACGCGTTTTCATACAGGGCGTTTACTACCTCTTAGGCGCCGCAAACTCAATTAAATCTTTGTTGACGTCAGTGCAGAAGAAATGTTAAAAAAATTCAAAAAAATTAAATTCAAAATTTATCAAAATAAATAAAATTCAACATCTAAAAAAGATAGAATTTCAAAAAAATTCAAATTTTGAAAAAGAAATTTCAAACCTGTCAGGAAAAGTAATTTCAATTTTCTTTTCATTTTTCAATTTTATTTTTTATTTCTAAGTTTCTATTTTTTTGGAATTTTAATCTCTTTTAGATGTTGAATTTTATTTATTTTGATAAATTTTGAACTTAATTTTTTTTCAAATTTCAATTTCGAACGCCAATTTCAAACGCCAATTTCAAAGTAGTCTAAGAGATAGGAAACACCCTGTATGTTTGCATGTCGCTACGATATTTCTAGCCGACTATCAGTCAGTCGCGATCTCAATATGTGAATAATTTATTTTCAAGGTGTTATCGATAGAACGGGTTATATATATATAAAACTATAATATTCTCAAACAGATTAGTTGATTGCTTCCTCGACGTTGCCCAAAAACAAACACAGGTCGGTCGGAAAGCACTAGAAATACTCATGCGATTCGGCAATTTTCCAACCTTTCCGTGTTAAAATTTCCAACGCGAACAGTCATTTCGACTTCTATTACATACAACAACGTCATCAGAGCAATCAAGAATTTTTAATTTCAACTACATGTGGAGACATGACAAAATCGAAGTCAATCATATTATTCATATTGCCAAATAGTACTTATTTAGACTTTTATGAGATTTCTAGCGTTTTTCACCCACTGAGGAAATGTTTGTTTTCAGACAAGAGCAGTAGCATCCATCCTTTGGAAGCTGCCAACTATTATGTGAAATTTTTAAGAACAATTCTGTTTGGATTGATGACTATAATTAGTTTGCTCCTGTTAAATATGATTATGAGTATTAATGAGTTCGTACTCTCTATGTATGTATATTCTCTCTATCTCGTCTACGACAGGCAATAATTTTCTCCAGCCAACAGAAACCGTTGATTCTGTGGCCCCGGGATTGGAAAATTGTCCATATCTATTTACCCAATAATCTTCTGTCCCAATTTTTGAAACAAAACTTCCTTCCTGTAGAAACAAATTCCCGAAATAGAAACGATTTATATCTATTTGCAAGGATTTGAGAAAGCGACTCGAACAAGTGCTGATGTATGGGTTAAGGTTAATAAATATATACGCATTCATATTTTGAAATTTTAGTAAACAGTTTTATTGATGACTGGATGTGAGAGGCTTCAAAGTATAGCTCAAGAAAAAATATTTGACTGATTAATGATGTATTATTGGTAAAGGAGGATGCTTAATTTTAGTAATTACATAAAGTGTATGACGGAATTATTCACTTTTGTGAAGCAAAATTCTAAATCTAAATTGTGGACACCTTAAGGTGAGATAAAAATCAGGAAATCTAGACCAATAAGGAAATATCAGGTGGTGGTGAGGATCCCACTACCTTTTCATTGGAATTCTCTGGCATTTGCTGTACGATATCCAAATGCTGAAATAAGTCTGCCAAAGTGACACGTCTTTTCTTAGGTTTGCTCTGTGATCTCGCGTAGTAGCCAACACACAACAATTCAGTGATGTGAATAGTGAACCATACGGCAAAATAGAATGGGTTGATAGGATTGCATCCATGAGTAAACAAGGAGTATATGAAATTCGCAATGGAGAGAATAAGGCCGAACAATCCAAACCAAACCCAGCATGTTCCAAGGAAGTATCTAGAGCTTCTCTGAAAGAAATTAAATAAATAAATATTATTGATTAATTAGTTTAATTACCTTCAGTCAACCTGATCGATTAAAATAATGTGTGCTGGTTCAAGAAAAATATGATTTTACAAACTGCCCTTAACATAAAAAAATTAAACCTTATATCTAAGCATTCATGATGGTTAAGCTGAAATTAGAGCTTGGCTCAAACAGAAAACTACGACTGTCACCTACTTTTGTCATCAAGAGACAGATAAGTCCAGCGCCAAGAAGTATCTGGAAAGTCGACTCGACATATGCTAGAAGGAAAACATTTATAATTTATTATGTTTCCGATTCATTATAGAATAAATGAAATCCCGGTTTAATTATAAATCAGAAGACTTACAGTGCACTCTCAAATTTGTCAGTTTGCAATCGCAATCGTTTGGAACGTCAAGGAGCAATATCCCATCATGTCCAGATTGAATGTACAGAATACCGAAGCCTCCGATCACCTGGAATGCATTCGTGAATTTTTAAGAGATTTTATAATACGGGATTGTGCTGAATACAATTACCATATTGAGCAGTCCGATTACTGCCAGTAGAGTTCGTTGTACGCGTGACCCAATTATACGACCTTGTCTGGCTCTGGCACGATTCGCAATTGGCGCTGGTGCATCTTCAACGTTCGTGGACATATTCGTTGTCTGTGGAGTAACTATTTAATGAAGAGAAAGAGATTATAATCAAATTGTCAAAATTTTAGCCAGAAATCACTGGAACCCCGTGAAATTTTATGGCGACAATGTTTAAGTATCTGAGTATTCTAATTACTAGCGTGTGGTCCTAATTTTATGTCGAATATGAAATATGGAAATGGAATATTATGTGAATTGCTTGTTCTAAAAAAAGTTTGAAAAAATCTACTTTGTCGAATTATTAATCAGCTTCTTGACTTCTGAATAATGTAGGAAGTAGGAGAGGATAGTATCGAGCAACGACTGAAGAAATTGCTGACTCTTACTTGAGGAATCCACGCTTGGGTAGGTGCAAGGAGTGGTGGAATAAACCCGGGAGATACTTGGAAATCCGTTTGGAAATATAAAATATCTCTAATATTAACAAAGCGTACCTGGTAGTTCTAGTTAATTTGGCATCAAATACTCGCACGCACTTATTGCGTGATCGGTTTTTCAATCCACAATCTAAACATCCTGGTTCGACATTTCTCTAATGTATGTATCTTATTGCACGGTACCTGGAAATGAAGGAGTGGACATGAATGCTTGTAATATCAAAATCCAGTCATAATCTTAACCTGCAAAGAACTTAAAATATAAATCCATGAGTCATGTCTATCAATTTTATCTTTAGTTCACTTTCGGATTCAAAAATCCAAAACTTCTAACTCCAAATTGACTCAGATTCAAAATTTGAACAAACATTCTGAACTGCATTCTTATAAAATGTATGTATTTTTGGATGGTTCTGTGTTATCTGGACTCCACAATTGAATTTATGTGAATATGTATTCTGCTTCAAAAACATAATGCATTGCCCATATTATGCGTCATTAAAGTCGCAATGGTAAACCTAATAGTAAAAACAATTTAAGAAATGAATTTTGAAAGGATATAATTTAGAGTCTGCACGAAGAATCGAACCCCCAACATAGGAAGGTATCTAATACTATGCGATGAAGGGATCGTCTTTTTATGACAATCGTCATTTTATTCATGACTTTACTATATGTATTTGTGCCGAGTGTGCCCGTCTCTAGCAACAAGAATTTAACTATAATGTGAGGAAGTTGTCATCCGAAAATGTTCATCATTCAAAACATCCTTTCGAGGAAAAGTTTGTTTACATAAATACATAAAACGACCGTACCGCGCAGATACTCGGTGTTTTTGACAGCCTGCCCAACTTAAACTTTAATTTATGCATGTACGAATAAGATGAAAAATATTTTATGGCAAGATATCAACCGTATTATTTAAATGAGTATTTTCTGCATTTTTGTGCCGGACCTCCCAATATAAAAATTTGAACAAGATAATAACTCACTACACAAAAATTTGTCACATGGATGAAGTTGAAATGAAAAAAAATATATGAATTCTATGTCATGAAAACACGAGGCAGAATTCTTCAATAGGTTTTATTACACCCCAAAACCAAGAACGAAAAACAATAGACATAATATTCTCAAACTTAACAAATTTGAATTGCGAATTTATAATGCACATTTAATTTTGATAATTGTCGACTCATAACGGTCGACCCATAAATGGCAAATCAAAAATGACCACACAAAAATGTTGAAACCAAAAACTACAACAATAGTTAGCATCACTGCCAATATTATAGAGTAGCTGTAAATTCCCTAAGGCTCAACGACAATTTCAGGAAAGACTGTTTTTAATTTCCCAGCCAATGTTCTTGTTTTTGGTTGTTTGTCATGCAAGCGTTGAAGCAAGTTAAATATTTTGGTTCCTTCAGCTGGAGTTAGACGACACATCTTCCTCGGGTTGCTTTTTGGCATTTCATAGTAGTATAGGAACGACAATTCAGCAATATGAAGAGTGAAGACCAAACCGAAATAGGCCGGATCAATAACATTACATCCGTTTATCAAGTTGTACGTGAAATTGACAATGGAAGATAGGAGGCACGACACTCCAAGCTCAATTAAAATCTCAATAAAAATGGAACGTATTTTTCCCTATAATATTGAATTTTATTTTTATTTCTCTCAATGTTGTTCCATCCAATTCTTGTTGGCTTTTTATGACTTACTTTGTTCAATAAGAAACAGGTGAGAGCAATGCCGAAGAATATTTCATTGGCCGACTCCCAATACGCTGAAATTGAGAAGTTTAAAAGCTTAATTACTCAAACAGTAAAAAATATATAATTAAGTCTTTACAATTTACTCACAATGCATCTTCATGTGAATTTCCCCCATGGAATTGTGTAGTGTCGGAGCATCACGAAGTAAAAGCAAAATAGCGTAATGTCCGTTTCGGACGTTGACAAGGCCCGCCAGACCAATTACCTAGGACAGAATCACCAAAATTACGAATTATATTGTTAAGCTTTTCAAAACCAATCGCACGGTATAAAATAAAATTTTATGTACCAAATTGAAGAGACCAAGGAGGGTGAGAATCATCCTTATCAAGTATTGCCATACTATGGAAGGTCTCCCAATAATTAGAAGTTTGACATTTTCCATCCTGATTGACATTTCTGTTCCACGGAAATAATTTCTGGATAACCGAAACACTCCGGAGCAAACCATGCAAGCGATTCTCCAAGTATTTCTAAAAAAAACTTTAAAACTTCGGGACAAACCGAATTTCCTTGAAAAGTTATCCGATCTTGATGGAATACCGATATGCGACTGAAAAATTCTTGAGTCTTTCTGATAGATTCGACGCTTGACGAGTTGGCTTCCGGAGGTGAATGTCATGGCGGGTTTTAAGTTTTTGTTCCCCGATCTCATTCGTAAATAGCCAATACCGAAGTTAGTATTCTCGTACCCGGTACCGTGCTCTGCAATTGCTATGAAAATAATTTGGTTGAGTGATAATGTACGGAGTAGAATAAAGTATCGTGTCCAGGTTACTAGTACGAGTTTCCGTTAGGATTGTTGTAGGTCATGTAAGAGCGGAACTTGATTTTTATTTTACAAGTCCAACCGTTCGACACAGTACCAGGCCAGTGTGAAATGGATGAATTAAATATATAAGTCTGTAACTTAAAAGGATACATGGTAGTTATTAGTATCTTTCCATCTCTCTGGCAGATAATGTATAACCGTCACGTTATAGAAGTTCTTCATTCGACTGTAGTTTTTATGACATCATATTGTCGTCACTTCGCTCTTTATCCGCTTTACGCGGTTTGTTATAAGTTGTAAACACTGCGCAGAAACCGTAGTCAATTTTAATTAAAAATGAGTTAAATCAAGTGAATCTAATACGTTTTGAACGATATTACTTGCCAATTAGAACTTTTATTTAGAATTGACCTTTTTCTGAGCTAGGTAAAGCACATTATAATATTATTATATACGTGGGCATCAGATTTTCTCAATCTTCATCACGCCATAATACGAATATCGTTACAGTGCTCGTGGTTTTGTTCAAGGTAATACCTTGCCACGAGAGAAATTTCGATAATTTTAGTAAGAACAAAGACGATAAATATTTTGGCCGGGGCTCGAAAGAAGTGATATGCCCATTCAGCTTGATTCGGAACCCCGTAGACAAGCATCCGCAGAATGAGGAGTGTAGAATTCATTGCTAGCCACATTAGCATTCCAAGTTTTTGAACTGACCGCTAGAACAATGAAGCAAATAATTTGAGCTTCTTCACAAAAAACCTGTCAATATATCAGAGGCAGGAAAGTGACAACAAATGGATTATTCGTTAATTCCGTTAAAAACTTACCTTCCCAGTAGTTGAAACCAGTATCAGAAAAAGTCCCAAGGCAGGCTCGAGTCCAAACCTAAAATCTACATTAAATTTTTTAAGATGTACTTACATAGAAATTCTCAACAATGAAATTCTGCATACGTACACTCCGTTAGAAGTTCTTGGTTTGGTCTTTCTATTCCGTCATTTATCGCCCGCCTTGCTGTAAGTCCCGCACCAAACATCTAAAATCGAACTCATTATTTGGCACATAAATTCAGATGGTGGTAATTAAAATCAACATTTACCAACTGAAAGATTCCGACCGCACAAACTAAAATTGCAACTCCACATCGTCCCCCATGAGGTATTATTAGTTCCGAGCATTTGTGATCCGGTCTAACCAGGGTTGAAACCATTTTGATGATCGAGGAAGCTGAGAACTTCGAATCTTCTGTAATGTACAGATATTTAAATAATTTAGCTGTCGGCCTTTCTTAAAATATCTGGAGCGTACCTCTCAATTGTACAGAGGAGATTGTACACGGAATTTAATTATCAGGGGACAGCGCGCTGGATATTTGTTAAAAGGAATTAGTTTTATGATCCCAACTTTCGCCTCTTAAAACGAATGCATGACTTTCGAAAGGTACTTATAGTGCTGGGTTTAACTACCTAACTACGATTACAAACAAATTTGACTTTAAATGGTTTCCGCGTGCACTTTACATATTAGCTATTACGGTTATTATAGTATTCCTGACATGCAAAGGAGTTAATACATATTAGACACCCTGTACTTCACAAGTTACAATGAAGTACTCAAGAATAAGGTTATGCAGATGGTTCGCTTAAAATTTGTTTTCTCCACTGGATTTTCTCCCAATTCGACTGGTTCCTTCGATAGGGCAAAAAAAAGTATAAACCCAGTCCTTATGAAAAGTAAACATATGTTTGACCTTTCGCGTACGATGAATGTGAATTAATGAGAGTAACATTATTTTTGGGCCATAATATAAAGAACAAGAAACCCTGGGCAAGTTAAGTGCATTTGATCAATTTTATTCATATTGTAAACCGATTAGAATTTTTAGATAAAAAATATTTGTATGATGTTAAGAATAGTTATGCATATTTTGAAGGGATTTTGTTTTCCAATGTCCGCTCGCTTTTCAAGGCGAATTAACTTCGTCGTTGACATGGGCAATAAAGTGGTGTTCCAGAGAATATATGACTACAATGGAAATCTCCATGAATTTGAAAGATCCAATGATGTAAAACAAATGAGATGAGGCTGCAAAAAAATGAAAAAGAAAGTCGTTTGCGACCGGAATCAAGTAGACAAGGGACCCCATTATACTAATTGCCAAATTACTGGATATGGAAATCCACATCGCGACTTCATGCCTTCCAGGCTAAAACAATCACAAAATCAATGACTTAATCCGCACATTGTTTTGTATAAGTATAATATTGACTTTTTACCTTGTGTGTAATCGACGCCAATAACATATAGAATCCAACACATATATCCAGTCCGAACAAAATTCCTAGAAGCAAATAATAATTATGAGTGTATTTCTTAACATTTGTCCAATCCGCCCTTCTAGGCCGGTCGCCGATGGACGGAACGACTAATAAATATGAATCATATCAAATCAATGCAAATTGGTTGCCCTGCCCCATCTTAATTTTGTGGTGCATAAGTCATTTTGAACGTAAGGGCGAGTCTAGTGATATGATCGGCTTTGAATATTTTTATGTCGATGGTAAGCATCAAGTGGACTTTGTTTTATTTACGATCAGCGTGTGCGTATTCGCTGGCATCTCTTTTCTCCTTTGTCCGTAATCAAACTCCCCACCGTTAATCCGGTACAGAAAGCCTAAAATAAAGATATTCGCATTATTTTCAGCAAATCAACGCAACTTCTTATTTCTCACTAGTTTGTTTTCCACCTTCCACAATCGGAATCATTTTATTGATTGTGAATTGTATTCAATCTGGTGAAAATTGAATGTGTCTGTTCCCGTGACTAAAGAGGTGAAATCAATAAGTTAAGAATGAACAGTTGGCCGGAAATTAAGTTGAAGAAGTAGCGGTCGAGCTTTCAGGCAGCGAGTTTATCGTGACGAACAGATAAATCCGTACTGAACAGTTTGAGACAAAGCATTCAGCTTGTAAAATTTCTCTTTGTTAAAAAATGGATTTAACTACCAACACTTTCTCTTCTTGACACACGGTGATGGTGCAGAAAAATTCCGAGCCGAAAGCAAATCCGGTCGGAGACATCGCCAAACATGAATGGAAATGTCAGGTTACCTATAAGACAAACGAAGTGAGTACAAATTCTGACAAGCTGATGCGTACGCGCAAGATACTGTTTTTCTTCCTCTAATGCGAACTGGATGGACTGGTGAAAATCATTGAGATTTTCGCGAATGCGCTCCTGTTCGTGCACATTCGCAAAAATCAAATTAGAGGAAGAAAAACGAGATGGTCTTTCATTTCTTGACGTCATGGTTTATGGGAAGTAGAACAGACAACTTGGCCACAGCGTTTATCGAAAGCCTACCCATACCAGCCAATACCTCAATTCCAATTCCTTCCATCACAAAAGTCAACATTTTTTATTAATATAAAAAAATTATTGGCTCTCTATAACCGAGCCTTCTCAGTCTGTGATAAAGAATCACTAAAGCCTGAACTGCAACTTGTGGCCAAAGTAGTACGGAATAACGGATACCCCCGTGAACTTATTTCTTCCGGATTCACAAAGTGCGAAACCCGTTCGAAGTCGAGAATACTCGCTACTTCCAGTCAACAACCAAGCCTCATTCTCTACTCAACTAACTTTTCCGTACAAGCGATGCCTCTAATAGAATCAGAAGGACTCTGTTCAGAAAATGAAAATTCAAGACGGCTTTCACTCCCGGAAGAAAACTAGAAACATTCTTCGCCGCGCATAAATACATGAACACTACGAGTACAAATGAAAATTGCGTAATTTACGAGATAGAATGTGACATGTCCAGAAGTTTACATTGGACAAACCCAAAGAGGCATAAAGAGGCAGGAATGAAAGAGCATAATATTGCAGATGTGAAGTACATACGCAAGGACTGGAGAATCCATAGTGGCATCCCATGCCTGCGATAAATTCGGCGGAAATCCTGTCATAAAAAAGGATTCAATACGAAAAGTGGAAAAAGAAACCCGATGGTACCACCAGAATTTCAAGGAGGCTCTTCGGATACAAATATCAGCCAACAAGGCTATGAATCTTGATTATGGTTGGAACATCAGCCCATCATGGACATCCCTTTTAATCCCAATCTTACCAACCACAACGATTCGACCATCTAAAACGCCGTGATGACGACAACCACAATGTTTGGCAGTGTTATGTTTAGTTTCAGTTTGATGGTCACCTAATTTCGACTCTAGGCCACCCATTACTCTAATTTTGGGGATAACTGTGAATATTGTCAACCACACGGTAAAATATTTATTCATAGGTTTGTATACATTGTTAGTATTGTAATCCAATTGACGCTTTACATTATAATTTCTTATTTATACAATTACAGTCATGATGAAGAGGGCGGAAAAAGCCCCCGCAAGCTTGAACACGAAATAGATTTTCGTTCAAAAAATAAATTATGTTATCCGTACCGTGTACAGAATTATTCTACATTCTCAAACGTTTCTTCCTGTTCTTGTTCTTCTTCGACCTTCAGTAGAAAGTAATAAGTTGAGATCAGGAAAATGACGGAGGCGTGTACCAATAGCCACACCAAGAAGTGCGTGCCGTTGAAGGCGTTTCGTTTCTCTGCCCATTCCCAGACCCCACTCCATATTGTAACAACCAACATGGATACGCTCACTACTATGCCCAAGCCTACGGTATTGGAATTACACTAGAAAAATGAAATACATAAATCAGAATTTATTAATTTGTATTTGGAAATATGTGGATATTATATTTTTACCAATCCGAAACCTCCTGCCAACAATATCAGACCGAGCAAAACGTCGAACATGCTATACATGAATACTAAATGAAAGAAATCGAGTATTAATTAAAATTACTTTTAGAGAAATTGATAACCCAACAATCATACATATTTCACTTACTTTGAAATCTTGTATTCTCTGTATAGATGAAGCCATCCAAGTCAAGCATAGGTTTGGGGTCCATTCTGCACACAACTGTGATTCCATGCACTCCGGATATCTGTCAAAAAATAAAGTGCTATTAAGTCGATAAAACTGAAGGATTTTGAAAAGAACTTACCATTTGCATGACACCAACCATTATCACCGCAATGTAGCAAATACGAAGTACACCCTTTTTCCTTGGGGCGGCTTTGCCGGCTTGCTTACTTTGAGATTGGGGTAGAATATCGGCCTTACCCGAATTTGTGATTGTGAGAAGCATATTAGTTGTGTAAATGGTAAAAATTAAAATCTGCCGTTGAGACTGGAACGTTATCTTTAAGGAAGTTTCGTTTGAAGAGAAGTTCTCTCAAAGGGACAACTTTTGTGACTGGTATGGATTTGGAACCTTTCGGGCCCTTAAATACTCCGCTTACGACGCAATTTTCCAAAACTCTGATTCCGATTCCAAGGTTAAAAAATTTAATTACTGAAACTCTAGCTCTTTTAAAAAGAGTTCGAAAGAAAAAAAATTTTTTGATGGCGATAATCCAGGTCATAAATTTGTCACCAGCCAGGTGGGTTCGTAAGTGAAATCGATTCCACTCTAGAACAATGCACCGTTAAAATTTTATGTATTTGTTTTTTTGGACCATTGCATCAACGCGACTTTCAAAATTTTTAATGTCCATTTTCCGAAACATCAAAACATGATACGAATGAAACTGTAAAAATATCGTCCCAGAATTACGCCATTGATAAAATATAACACATGAACACATGATAAGTTTCCAGTTATCGAAAATGCTCTGCCCCCTCAGCATGTAATTCATAGTTAGCAGCATAGTAATAGTTCATAGCATTCGGTATGCATAAGTCGGAATTAATCGCGTAATAGTTCAGTCAGTCTAGTTGAGGGGCTTAGGTCTCTCTCTCTAGATCTGGTGGTACGGGTTTCGATACTCGGACTGGGC
>JAQFYE010001512.1:0-22585 GCA_034694305.1 Protaphorura glebata | reverse complement strand
AACAAAATGTGTATGTGTACGTACGTACGTACGTACGTACGTATTAGTTTAGATACATAGAGAGCTGCTGAGCTGGGTAAAAAGACACGACAGACAGACAGAGACAGACCCAGAGAGAGAGAGAAAGACAGAGAGAATTAAGTTGGAAAATAATAAAATAAAATAAAATAAAAATTTTAACACTACAGAGATACTACAACGTTCTTCTTCTTGTGTGTCTTGACTGTGTGTTGTGTCTTGCGGTGAAGTTTCCACATACAATTTCTGTCTATTGTATTTCTGGACTCGTACTCTTACTCTTACTCTTACTGGATCAAAAAAAATCTCTATATTATAGTGATTTTGAACCTTTTTGCTTTTAAATAAAAAGTTAGGACAAAAAAAGTGTGTGTGGGACAAAAATTTTCGTTTTGGCTTTTTTGGCTTCTAGCTCTTCTGAAAAAAAAAGTGTCAAAATCCCAACAACACGACACACAAACAACAGAAGATCAGATCAAATCAAAAAATGCGACAACAACACAACAACAAAAACCAAAACGAAAAACAACTACAACAACCCAAAAGAAATGAATGACATTAAATTACCATCACTACTAATACAACAACAACAACAACAACAACAACAATCTACAACAACGACAACAACCGGCGGTGGACAAATAGGGTGGGTCAACAATAGTAAGTATTAGTGAGGGTAAGTGTAATAATATTATAGTTCCCCAGGGGTCAGGTGAGGAGGTACAGTCCAGTCCTCCCCCGCTAGGTTTCATTCATTCATTCATTTAATATTTATATTTTTAATAAATATAAAAATTTCAATGGAAAAATTTGGAAATTTCAATTGAAAATTTGGAACAAAAAAAAACATGTTTTTGTAGTCCCTGATGAAAGGAACAGTAAGTTTCTGAAACGTTGGACATTAAATGTTGAATCGTTCAAAAAACATCACTCTAGTAACCCGAAATATCCCTGACTTTAATATTTGAAGAAACCTTGAAGGAACTGAAGTTCCTTGGTAATAATCTACATTTTAACGTAATAGAATTAGTGAGACTAAGTAGTGTATTGTGAAAATATATTCCACCATATAGTGGCTCCACACCGTTGCAATTCTTACACGACTTTTCGGTTTTGAATTTCACTGAAGTTTTTTACGTTTATACTAAATAGTATGCGCGGAATTTTAACAAAATGGTAAGGAAAAGGCAATGACAATTTACTCGAATGATACCTAAATTGTCTTTAATTGCGGTTTTTGCACTATGTACTGCAACAATGAATAGTCGCAGATTCCTATGACAATTTACTAACATCAACAAAAATTACTCGGATGTCAATTACACATGCCTCAAAATATTTTGTTGATTTTTGGGATTTATCTATTTGTGCGTCTCTAGCCTTTATATATTACCTACTCTAAGGTTTATCCATTATCTATATTGCACCAATACCAGTAAAATCGAAAGAATTCATTTTGAAACTCAATCAATTAAATAGGTTAACCTCCAAGGAAGACGAAAAAGCTGGCTTACTACCACCATGATGAGGTTGCAGCACTTTTTGTGAAGCATGATTTTTTAATGTAATAAAAATAAAATAAATAAATTTTATAAATTAAAATAATTCTTTTTTGTGAACATTTGTCGTCTAATAGGTAAATCTAACACATATAAATTCCTTCGTTCCCATGCGTAACTGTGTAAATTTGATTAATCACTCGCAGAACAATTGCAATTCCTGCAGAAAAATAGGGTAGAATAAGCAAGTGTTTCCCACTGAGTTTAGTGTTCCGCATCTGATCGGATCAGTCCGTCGGATCGTCCGATCCGTCCGATACGGATCGGAACGGATCGTCGAAATTCTATCCGACAAAATTTCGGATCGAATCAGATTATGCCCATTCGGATCACGGATCGGACCTTCGGACCGGATCAAGAATATTTTATCCGACTCAGCGTCGGATCGGATCGGTTCCGACTCATTAGGGTCACGGATCGAAAAATCTTGATTCGTCTGAAACACGGATCGGATCGGATAGGAGTCTCGGATCGAATCGGATCATCCGACTTCTGGGTGGCATAAATTTGAATGCAGGGCATGCGCCAAAACCTAACCACGGCAGAGTTCGCTGCGGTTACAGGAAAAGAGTAAAGTCGAAACACGACAGAAAACAGCCAGAGACAACGTAGTTCGGTCGATATATCATTTTCCGGCAGATTCTATTGTCAACATGCAGAGAGAGAGTGAAGTGAGCTAATGTAACTTTAGGAACCGCAGTCTAATGGTCCAGACCGCGATCTTATGGTCCGAACCGCGGTCTAATGGTCCGGTCCCGGTCCCGGTCCTGTCCCATCATCGACTTATTTGGACCGATGAAAGCAATCCGATCCAGTATATTGGACGGCCCCGTCCGGTCCGGTGTTAGGACAGGACCAGCGCCGGACCGTCCAAGCTCTAATTGCAACATACATATATCAATTCCGTCATTCCCATTCATGACAGTGTAAATTTGATTAATCACTAGCACAACAATTGCACTTCTTGTAGAAAACCACATGGACGGGCATAAAGTGTTTTGTCCGTCCTTTAAATGACCGGTTATGTATGTATTACTTACAATCGAGAGTATAGTTTTAGTTTTGAGGCGCTCAGCTAAAAATCTGTAAAAATTTCACTCTTTCATTGGCTTTTGCATAATTTGCATATTTTGTGCTCGATTTACCATATGTCCGAAAGCAAGTGCTTCACAATGGAGTTCGAGAATTGAAGACAACTAGCCAAAATGTATTGCCCAGAATGCAATTTTAGTAATGTAATATTATAACAATATGTTTACGCGCGAAAATACATTAAAATAAGCAAACTTATGAGGTTTTTCGTCTTCTCATTCATTAATCCAAGCATGTTTACGGTTTTCTAAAAGAAAAATTATTTTTGGATATTTGAAAAAAATTGGGTCGTGAAATCAGCTTTGGAGTTGCGTTGTCCAGTAGATAAATAGATTTGACTTTTCAAAAATTTCCGAAAGGCTTCCCTATGGTCACGGTCAGACAAAACGTCGACTTGAATATGTGCTTCGAATTGCTCTATAGAATTGCATGCACCTGTCTGTCGTCCAATTCATCAACCCATTGTAAATTTGACAATCAAATATTTTGGTGCAGAATTATACGCTGCACATTTTATGAAATCTTGACTTGCTTATTTCTTGGGGACATGTAAGTTTCCTACATTACGACAAATAATATCAGTTTAGCATTGTTGTCACTGTTGTCACCAATATCTATCATGGAAAATGTGTAATCTTAAATTTTAGAAATGTGTAGCAATTAATAATTTTATCCTCTGAATAGGAAATCAACAGAGATTTTTTAAATTGAGGAACTGGAAATCACACATGTATTAAGTGCGGCTTACTGCAACTCACCATATACTCATACCGCGAATAGTCTGAAGTAGAACGCTCAATCCGCTCGGGTATTTTCACGAGAATATTCTCAAGAATATTCTCAAGTATTTGTTTTTCGTGACCGCTTGAGAGTTTATTTAAAAAAAATATGGGACATTTGTTCTCCGTCGTTCAGGTGTAGGTTCTATAGACATGTTTCCACTCAGAAGCACTCGAAACTACGTGAAACAAGTAGACTAGTCTAACCCAGCAGTGTAATTAGTCACAAGTTTTCTTTTATTCCTCTCGACTCCTAAGAATTTAATATTGCCAAAGATAAAAATACAGGGTGTCTAATATGTATTGTCAATCACAATATGCACACAGAATACATCGTTAGAAAGATCAGCTCAAGTGAGATCTCTGACATATCATTTGAGCGCAGTATCGCTCCGCGTTCGCTCGCAGTGCGCGGAGAAAGAAAGAAAATCGGGTTTTGGCGCATTTGAGCCGCTTCTTCACGGTCTTCCGTCCGAATAATCGTAAAAACTTCAAAAATTCAAAAAACGAACTTCACCACCGCATTCGCAAGTGCTTTCTGAAAATTGTGAGCCATGGTTCGACAATTTCCGAGCAAGTCGATTTTACCGCAAAATGTCATTTGCGGGTGTTTTCATTCCCATGCTAGCTTAATCCATTATGTCACAGACACACTTATTAGAGTCCGTCTTGAGGTCAGTTTTGCTCTCACGCGGTTGGAATTATAGGTAACTCAAATGGGCTTCTGACTAAAAAGTCATATTGAAATATCTTATCGCAATATAGCTTGCTCTTCTTTTCTTACATGCTTCTATAATATTGTGATAAGATATGTAACGTTGGAGAGATATCGCCACCTAATGTTCAAGATATAGGACGACTTCTGATCACTTAAGTGGAATCGTTACATCGTACACGTGCTTCCGGTTTGATGTGATAAGATAGGTAACGTTTAAGAGATATCGCCACCTAATGCTAAAAAGATAGAACGACTTCCAATCACTAAAGTGGTATGGAAAGCAGTGAGCATTAGACTTAACTCGAGAATTCAACAAAACTGTTTTCAAGAATGATTATGGTCATTTTTCCAGAATATTGTGGAATAAGTTCTACAACAATTAGCACAAATTCTGTCGAAAATGATGGTGTTCAAATTTATTAGTGAACGATCGGCCATAAAAGAGCCAAATAATATGAACTCATTTTGGGCTCACAGAAGTTCAAGTCCCAGTTCATTTTAGAGTCATTTGGGCTTATTATTGTAGTAATATTGTAGTATGTTTAGTTGCATGCTAAAGGAAATATGTACTTGTTAATTAGTCTTGTATGTATTTACTTATGAATATTTATTAGGGTAAGATTTTGTATCCACTGACAGTTGACTATAACTCGGGGACGCTAACATTTTATCCTTACTCTCTTGTTCACTCTTGACGAGACGAGTCAAGTAGACAATCGCTCTGCTCTGACTTTACTTTGCTTAGAATCAGTAACATAGTCTACGTTTTGTTAAATCAAATACAACTCGTAACAAAAATCAATCTCTTTACGCCTCATTATTTCTTTTTGATTATTTTTGGGAATTTGGAGTCTCTTCACACCTTCAAAAATTATTCAGATGGAACTTACACAGAAAATGCGGCAACTGAATGACATGGAGGCTTCGATGATAGCTCTGGGAATCATATCATTTATTGATTTTTTTTGCGTATTAACAAATGATCTATTTTATCAATTTTGAACTCAAATTTTTTAAACTATCGAAAAAATTAAAGAAATTGAATAATATCTAAGGTTTTTTCACTAAAACTTGTGAAATCAATGTATTTACCCAACGACCATACCTTATCGTACCGAACTTGTGTATATTCTGTACCTTGGGCGATGAGTTTAGTTTTTAGCGATAAGGGTCGTAGTAATTGTGGTGGTTACAATTGTTTGCATTCCCGGACACTCTGTCGACTCCATCACCTCAGTCTTGGTTGACGTATTGGTACGGCCTGGTATGCACACATCTGGATTCGTAGTAGTTGTCAGTTGTGTAGTAGTCGTCGGCTGTGCGGTTGTTGGTGTAAGAGTTGAGGAATCACAATTGGATTCAATATTTGTAGCCCAATAGCTTCCAGACAAATATTATCTGAATGTACACAAGTCAAGTCTTCCAACACCGAGGAATCAACGAACACACAGTATCCGTCAGAATTCAATGTGCAATGATTCATTTCGAAAGTATTATTTCGTCCACTTGGATAGTTTGAATCCGACTCTGGTAATTGATTTAGAATAAGAAAACCGTGTTTCGTCGCAGTATTGGCAGTATTGTTCCGAATGATATAATCATTGCCTTTTATAACCATCCAATAATCAAATGGTTGAATTGGAAATGTTGTGTTAGGTACAAGACCCCAGAAGCGATTTTCCTCAATAATTCCACAACACGTGAATTCCTTTATATCAATTGTTACAGAAGCTTCATTGCCGTGATTAACTGCGAAATCATTGCTGTGGATTAAATTTCTCTCGCATCTGTCATTGTAGTTAGCTGTATAATTTTGGCCAATTGTAATACTGGTTCCCCATTTTCTTCTCACGTTAGAGAATTGGCAATTACGGACTATGTTATCCGAACTACCACGTTTTATTTCTATCCCTTCTTCTGCGAAACTGTTTATTTGTAGATTTTCAAATATGTTCCAATGTCCGCCCTCAACTACGATTGGCTTATATCCATTTGAAAACCAGATTCCCTTCAAAATCCAGTAGTCAGCCTGCAGATGAAATGCCGTTCCTAAATTCATTGAAAACAAAATACGTCCTTACCGCTCAGTTATATGCATAAAGTGTTCGCGAAACATCTCCCCCTACTAACGCACAAATATAATTTGAACAAAGTTTGTATACAGATCTGGCACATTTTTCTATGTCACATATTGATTTTAATTTTAAAATCATTATCACCATCTATTTTCTCTATGTCCGTATCACTATCCACTTTGAATGGTAAGCGCTCTATGGGGACATTTCTGTGAACATCGAGATGGACACGGAAAAAGTAAATCAGTTTTGTTTTGACTTGTGTGGGAATGGTTTCAAAAACAATTGAACTCTCTTGAACAAAGTCTTGAAGTATGTCTGTCTTGAACTCGTCAAAGGTCAAACTCATGGTTTTGTTGATTTCCATATGTGATTCACCACCACTACCACAACCGCCAGCACTACGAGTTACTATGGTCGTTGTACACTGTACGCGAGTGTGCGATTTTTGTATGGCTAGACTTTGGGCCTACGTTTTCAACTGGTCCGTCGAGAAACTTTCACTTGTTTTCAATATGTGAATGAAAATCGATAATCAGATCTATTTATGATATTATGTATATATAGTGATGCTCCTGAGAATTGCTAACTCAAGATGAATATAATAGATGATTTTTGAGCATTTGCTCAAAAACTATTTGGTATTTGTGTTGTTAGTTTTGGAGTTTTCTTTATTTAATACTTCAAAAAAGAAGTGTTTGCGTATCATATCATTATCATATCAGCATATCATTTTCTTCGAAAAACAAAGTCATAAAAGTGCATCCATACATACAATGCACAATATGCACAGGACATGTACACTACACTATGGTATGGACACTAGCCACCCCATGCATGTGGCCATGACGAGTTAGCGAGAGTTCCAAGCAACAACGCCATTTATGGTTTTGTTTCTCATCATCCCTGGAGCTAAGATCATGTTCTGACTTAACAAAAACGGCTGGAGGTAGGGTTTCACCCTGTTTTCCAAACCTTGGAACACATGCATTGATTAACCTGTCATGGTTTAAGAAATTCATGCGTTCCATTCGTATTAAAATGTGAACGCGTGAATGCACACAAATATTCTATCTTCCTATCTACATGTGTTGAATATCCAGATGAATGTAGAATTTTATATTTGTTAGAACTGACATTTGTTTTGAAACGTTATGTATTTAGCATGTAAAGTGTCAGTGTTGAGCCGTGAATCCCAACGAGCCCTACACTTTGGAAGTTTGTGTGCAGAATTCGGCAGCTCAATTTTACCCAAAATTCCGGGTACAAGTGCGGATGACTAGTAGTAATGACTGTGTGAAAAAGAAATGATGGGCGAACTTCAGGTCAAGAGGTCATTGAATAATTATCAGTTATTATCGTTGGGCATGAAAGCTGAACTGTTTGACACTGATCTCTCTACCATTGAGTGTGCGTGTAGGTGTGAGAAGGAGACGGAGACGAGGCAAGAGCATTGGCACGAGTCCATGCCTCCCTCACTCCCGAACAGACGCACGCTACGGACGAGTGGCAGTGGTCGTTAAGTGTGGAATTCATTCTGTTTCTGGATTCCGAGTGTAGTAGTCGGACCTTTTGTACGTGGCTCGTGGTTGAAAAGTGTGAATCTGTGAATTTTTCGTTTTGTTTTGATTGAGTTTTGAAATTAATAAAACGTGCTGATTATTTGGAAATTGGACAATTCGTAGAAGTGGCCCATCGCTCATTGATTAGAAGGAGTAGTTGAGTTCACGAGAATAGATCCAGGTATCAGGTGAAATACGTTTTCATTTAGACAGCCAGATTCGTCAGTTACAAACAGATTTTAACAAGTACACAACACACCAACACATTTATTGTGAATAATAATTTCAACGGGTAGTTGATTTTCTATTATTCTAAATTGAGACTCGATAGATTGAATTTCTGTGGATAGAATTTGGGACTCTGGAGGAAAGGAGATTTACTCAATTTATCAACATGAATTTCTAGGTTCACCACAATGCAATGTGGAAAACCAGGATGATAGAGGCGCAACGGTCGTTTCCCGTGCTCGAACATGTACATCAGCAAAAGAGGTGGACGAAATCCGCGAGTCACACACGACTAGACGGGATTTTTACCGTTTTCACTCGTCAAAATCTGAATCACTAATTTTTTTAATTAATTAAATTTCAGCTGTGTAGACCACAAATTTTGCACAGATTTCAAAAAAATCTACGACACTCCTGAGTGGAGTGAGGTCGAGGTGAACTCAAGTGTCACTTAGATTCACTCGAAGATAGGACAAAATACACAGGACACCCATCCAACCCATCCAACCCTAACTTCCCTAATTTTCAACTCACACTCTTGTTCTCCCTATATGCTATACTTGGTCCTGCAATCCCTTTCAGATATAAAATTTCATCTCATGATCTATAAGTCATACGCACGTACGAAAGATTCTAACTCAAACACTGTACAAGGTGTTTCAGCGTCAATTGCCAATGCACTTGCGTTGTACCTATGGTAACAAATTCAAAAAATAAACTTACTCATCTTCCTATTCAACTGGCATGGACTATTCTACCTAACTCGTATGTACAGCTTGGTTCAAAAGTCATGTCCAACCGCTAACTTTGAGTTTGGCTGTCCTGTTCCATCGGACAGAATTATGTATATGCATATAATGAGGAATTCAATCTACTTAACCAAAATAAAATAAATCAGAGTTGGAAGTTGAACATGATTATTGAACCAACCGGTACATATGAGATTCGTATTGCCAAAGCCAGTGGAGTAAGAAGAGGAGTCAGTTGTTACTTCCGCAACCCGGGTACAATGCAAAAGTATTGAATTTCTGAAACATCCTCTACACAGAGTTAGAGTTTGAGTTAGAATCTTTCGTACGTACGTGTGGCTCTTAGATTATGGGATGAAATTGGTTATCTTGAAGTTTAATTGATGATTAATTGGGTATTAGATCTGCGATGTCAGGACCAGATGTAGCATTTACGCATATACAAGATAAATAGTTCTGATTATCGATTTGCACTTACATATTGTTGAAAATAAGTGAAAGTTTCTCGACGGACCACAGGCCCAAAGCCTAACCATATAAAAATCACTCTCACATACTGTATTCAATGAGAAAAGTAATTCCTAGTAGTCAATCACAATTGTAAATCAACAAAACCATGAGTTTGATCTTACATAGTTACAGTTCAAATTAGTTTTGAAACAATTTACACATAAGTCAAGACAGAACAAAACAAGCCATCTACCTTTCTCATTTCCATCTCAATGTTCACGGACATGACATGCTCACAGGAATGTTTCCAGTTCCCATACAGTGCACACCTTTCAAATTCAATGTCAACTGAAATAGCGATATGGAATTGAAGAATACATATTATATTAGGGTTAATACTGATTTTAATATTTGAATTAAAAATCAATATTTGACCTGGAGAAATGGGCCAGATCTGTACACTAACTAAGGCACTAACTAAGTCAATCGCCAAGAGGGATGAATACTATCGTATTTGTGGATTTGTTCACTGTGAGTTTCTAGAGATGAAAAGTGCTGAGTGAAAATTATTAACAAGGAAGAAATCTTCTACTTTCTTGTCAACGTCGACTTTCGTCCCATTAATTGCTATTAATTCCAACAATCTTTGGCCTAGTTTTTGACTTTTCAGGGTTGTTGGATTCGCGATTAAAATTTGTTCAAGATTGTTGTTGACAATGGCATTTTACCGCGGCGAACGAACTTCGAATTCGTATGATTTTCTGGTCCATCTCCGCTATGTTAAAATATTTTACTTCGCACTTTTCATTGCGGTTTAGTTCACAGCACAGAGATCAACTTCGCAACACAGACTAAATTTAATTTATCTCTGTTTGTTATTTCCTTCAATTCGGTAAACACTCAAGTCGAGTGGGTTATTCCGTTGAAATGAGGTGGGAACAAAAATTGCGAATGTTTCCTGAATAACCCGTACTACGAAATTCTAATATTTACCGTTGTAGCTAGAAAGTCTAAGATCCCATGTATTTCCGGTCATTGTAATCGGTAAATCTTTGGTTCCACTTCGTAGAGCCTTGAATTCGCCATAGAGGTGGTAATTTGCCTAGAATTTCATTAATACGAGCCATGTACAAATTGTCCCATTTGTATTAGAATTGGAACCTCCAGATTCCAAGGGAATATCTTAGATCCCCCGTTTATATAATATTCAAAAGACAAATCAATGCGAGTGTTTAGTGTTATCATTAATGATAAATACATATGTTATGTCAGATTCAGATTATTGATTACCCATCCGGGGATGGTCTGTAAAAAAAATACACAAAAACGTAACTTTGTTATTGATTAACACAAAATTTTATCTGAATTCGGCAAAATTTTATAAGAGCCAATGCGCTTAAATTTCTAAAGGAACCTATGCAAAAATAAACAGTCGCGACTGGGTGACAGCCCGTGGAAGAATAAATTAGGGAGTGGTTTAGAATGTTTGGAGAGTCGTTGAAAGGGTGTGGAGAGTGGAGGTGAGGGTGTTGAATGCAGTTGGGAGTACGTGAACCATGCATGGGGCATGGAGAGGTCAGATTACCCCTTAAGCATTACAGGCATGGGGAGGTCAGATTTTAACATTACGTACATGGGGAGGTCAGATTTTAACATTACGGGCATGAGGAGGTAAGATTTTAACATTACGGGCATGGAGAGGTCAGATTTTCTCTTAAGCATTACAGGCATGGGAAGGTCAGATTTTAACATTACGGGAATGGGGAGGTCAGATTTTAACATTACGGGCATGGGGAGGTCAGATTTTAACATTACGGGCATGGGAAGGTCAGATTTTCTCTTAAGCATTACCGGCATTGGGGGGTCAGATTTTTAACATTACGGGCATAGGGAGGTCAGATGTCGACATTACGGGCATGGGGAGGTCAGATTTTAACATTACGGGCATGGGAGGTCAGATTTTCTCTTAAGCATGACGGGCATGGGGAGGTCAGACTTTAACATTACGGGCATAGGGAGGTCAGATTTTCTATTAAGCATTACAGGCATGGGGAGGTCAGATTTTAACATTACGGGCATGGGGAGGTCAGATTTTCTCTTAAGCATTACGGGCATAGGGAGGTCAGATTTTCTCTTAAGCATTATTGGCATAGGGAGGTCAGATTTTTTCTTCGAGCGATGCTCTCTGGAATATAGCATTCTGACTGTAATGTTATTTTTTCCCATTCTGCTTCGCTATCGCTGCAGACCTACGAACAGACAAGTTGAAGGAGCTTCGTGTTGCCGATTTCATTGCAAAGAACAGACATCAACTGTGCAATGCAATTGCTTTAAGATACATAGTATTCTGACTGCGTCCGAGGGTGTTCTGTTAGGGTAAAACACCCGTTATGAATGCACTTAAGTGTCAGCAGAGAAAAGCGCGTGACAGACGGACGGACAGACGGACGGGGAGGATTTTCTAAGCCCATTTCAGGACTGCGTCCACGGGCTAATAAAGAGTATCTAATTAGTCACAATACACAACATTCTAAAATAAGTTTGCAAGATATGCATGAAAGCAGTGGATTGTTAACTTTTCTTGATAGACTTAATCTCCCTACTGACTGAGTCTTTGGTTTACCAAATATCGAATTATCCGGAAAATATACAAGATTTGAAAGGATTTTCTGGCGCAATTTGAGATTAGGATTAAAATTCTTCAATGATCTGTGGGGCCAAATTTTTTAAGTTAAAGTTTCTGATATTATTATGAACTGGATGTTAATCAAGTCTCAGCATCAAGTGAAATCAGGGTAGCACAAGCACAGTACTCGTCGACATACAGCGCAATGGAATACTGACATTGTAGATTGTGGTGACAATTTATATACCGCTGCGCATTGACCAGTTTTCAATAAGACGTCTTCTGAACCTGAAGTCACCATAAAGCAAAGAAATCACAGGGGAAAATGTTTGTTCCATTAACTGTGCAAGATCATGTTAAAAAGTGTATGTTTAGAAATTTTATGCACTGGACTCTGCAATGGTTACTACGGTATTCTTATGGATGTGGTTTACAAACAATCAACATAACCGAAACCCAAAAACAAGAAAATTGATTGTCATCGTACTATCGATTTTGTTTCACACTTTGTCAATTAAAATAGCATTAGGAGTTGACCACATTTAAATATAGAAGCACCCATAGTAGTAGTCAGATATTGTTGTCCAACGAACTCGACGGGAGCTTGTGGCCCAAGGGTCATGCAAATCAAGTTTCAACTCGCATACTCTGCATGTTTGAATGCAGGGGTTAGCACTCTAATGGATAAACAAATAAACAAACAAACAAGTTTGAGGCCGATCGGAGAAGAATGGCTAAAGTTATTGTTCCCCCGGACAGACGGACGGACGGACAGACATAGAACCCAAATAAAATGGTAATGTAGACCTTCACTACGTTGCGATCCACAAAATGAAGGGAAAAACACTTTTTCAAACAGAAATATGATGTTTATGTCTATGATGAATAATTTAAAAATATATTATCTCCCAAAATAGTTTTGTGGTTTACACATTATGCATGCCGTATTGATTGTTATTGTTCTGAGAATTAAATTCTATTAAGTAGTTGTATAAGTAAAAACTTGATTCTTATGGATGATGTAGGGAGTCATGGATTGTTATGGATGAGGTCACCTGCAATTAGCATCTTTTTAATTCTATATTGTAAATTTAAATTTATTAGACTTACTAAAAACCGTGTCAAAAAGAAATTCGTAACTGAATGCACCTATTGATGAAACAATGCAATGGTGTATTATACAGTATTGTTATAGGCGATGTATTCAACGACGTGAGTAGAATAAAAATCAATCAATCAGTCTTATGTCTAACACAAAGTTGTGCCCAAACTGATAGTTTACTGAATTTATAGCAACCGGGAGGGACACCTGATTCAAGTACCCATTCACTAAACAAGGATATCAGATCCCATCCCAATCATAACAGAACCATAGAACGGAAGCTAGAACTAAAAATGTACGTGTTTTATATATCTTCTGGTTTTAGTTTTGAGCTTGACGAGCGGTGGAAATCGTAATCGGATTAGAATCGGAATTTGAAAAAGATTGGAATTTTTTTGCGATCGGAATTAGAATTGGAATTAGAATTTCTGAAAGAGAAATATAATTGGAATCTGGAATTATAATGATCCGAATCGGAATAATTGAATAATAATAAAGATCGGAATCAAAATCCGAATCCAAAGTTTCTAATTTTTTGTATTCTCACTCCGATTTTTTGCATACTGACCCGACTTTGGGCGTAAACTGAACTTCTGTACCAATGGAATTTGCTGGGAGTATTTTTTGCACTTGTTTTACTATAATTCGTGCGAGCGTTATGATAGAAATTTGAATCGGTATTGAAATTAATTCTTTGACAAAAAATTTGATTCGGAATTCTTGATCGGAAATCAAACTGATCAAAATTCGAATTCGAGTTTGATCACAGAATTTTAAGGATTCAAATTCAAGATTCGAATTTGAGACAATTAGAATTCGTACCTCAAATCGGAAATAAAGATCCGAATTCAAATCGGATTTTATATTTCAGATTTCAATCCCTGAGTTGAACCTCTGGTCAGGGCTGATAATCGTTCCGATTATCATTCGAATTAAAATACCGATTTTTTAATTTTTCCGATTTTCCGATGTAACTTTCGGATTCCGATTCCAATTTTTAGGAATTCGGATTACTACTTTCCGATTCAGATTTCGATTATTTCAAATTCGAATTCCGATTTTGATTTGGATTCCGATTTGGATCCCGATTAAGTATAAACTGCGCATTATGCAAGCTAAAAAATAGAAATTAATAAAAAAAAATCAATGTTTTCCGCACCATTGTTAAATTGGAAAGGTAGGACCTCGTTGAGTTGAAATTGGAATCCGAAAAGCAAAAATAAATACGAATTCCGATTCCAATTTCGATTGTTAATTTGGTTTGTGATTGTTTCAGAATTCGGATTCCAATTATTTGATTCTGATTCCGATTATTTGAAATGCCAGTTCCGATTTCCATTTCCATTTCGATTCCCTTCAAAATTCCGATTATTTTCCGATTCGGATTCGCATTCCGATTACCAGCCGTGCCTTGTTCAATTTTTTCATATTAAGGTTTCCAGTTCGTTTCAGGTTATACTAACGATCATAAGAACTGATTCGATTTGAGCAATACTAAATAAAAGGTTCTCAATTTATAGGATGACCAAAATTGATGTCTCTCGTCGAACTCTACAAGTTTCTCTCCATAATTGAGTTTCTCAACCTACAATTTCACAAGTAATTCAAAATATTTTTTCACTTACACCGGTCGGCCCCAGTTTTATAGTATCCCCAGGATTAACTACATTCAATGCTTCATGCAATTGTTCCGACGTCAAAATTAGATATGTCTCGCCTTTAGTGATTCGAATAAAATGAATGCCAAGAATTAATATTTCGACAAGTTTGATACTAAGAATATTCATGTTGAGTATTTTGCGTTTGACAATTCCACAGAGTAGTTCAGATTTTAGATTTCTGAAATTCATTTGATAGAGTCGTTCGCGAACTGCTTTAAATTATGTACCGTACCAGTATAATAGACTCGGTATCCACATAATATCAGCCAACTTTTATATTTGACGTAGTTAGTAGATAATGGAAAGCATTTCCCAGGAATATTCCATAACACTTGATGCCACTCGAGTTTTTGCGTGATGATTGACGTCGACAGTAAATTAAATCCGAAGTATGATAAAGAACGATTTTCTTGCTCATGCTTATTTCGAGGAATTTGATTAACACTCAATGAACTCGATATTAGTAATTGACATATTTGAATAGAATACGTATGATGTACTGCGAGTACGATCATGACTTCTCACACAATACACAGGGCCGAAGCTACGATTTTTTGGGGCGTAGAATTTTCATCTATAGATTCATAAGAACACATTCCTGCCCTTTGGGTCGATTAGTAGTTCTGTACTTGAACTCAAAATGAGGTTGAATTGTTAACTTTTGCGCTGTCTTCTAAAGAGGCGAAAAAAAACCTTCGGGCCGATGACTAGTTCTATTCCTCAGTTTCATACGAAAGCGGACAAATGCGACGGAACTTTTATGCTAAATTGTTATGGAAATGCATTAAAGACTCTGTTCTCTGGTCGGGGCTAAGTAGTGTCTATGTTAGGCTCAAACCCCGAAAACGCTCAATGAGCGTTTAAAACGACCAAACCTAGGTTTGTTCGTTTCGTTTTTACCAAAGGCCGAAATTACGGCATTTGGTCGTCCAAACCTAGGTGTGGCTCATTTTCAATTTGCCAAACCCCGAAATCCCGTTCTCTAAGCATGAATTCGGCTGTTGGTCAATACTCAATCGACCAAACCTAGGTTTGGCAAAACGGAAATGCCAGATCCAGTTTTGAGTACTCGTTTAGATTTTCGGCAATAAATTTTTAGCCCCCCCACACCGATTTGGCTGAAAATGTTTTTGGTAATTCCCCACCCCCTGGGGAGTCTAGGAAAAATTTTTTTTTGCGGAAACGCCATCTTGGACGCCATTTTGGAAATTCTAAACTTGCTGCGATCGGGCTAAAAAAAATTTGGTGACACTTGAGGACATCCCAAGGTCAACTGCATAGATTTTTTTTGCGGAAACGCCATCTTGGTCGCCATTTTGGAAATCTAAACTTGCTCCGATCGTGCTAAAAAAATTTGGTGACACTTGAGGGCATTCAAGGTCAACTGCATTATTTTTTTTGCGAAAACGCCATCTTGGTCGCCATTTGGAAAATTCTAAACTTGCTCCAATCGGGCTGAACTTTTTTTTACTGACACTTCAGGACATTCCGAGGTCAACTGCATTGATTTTTTTTCGAAAACGCCATCTTGGTCGCCATGCCAGAACTAACTGAGGCATTAACAAGTACGTAACAAACGGCCGTAACAACATGAGCTAACCAGAACGTGCGCTCCGCCGAGGCGGCTCCGCCGCCGGCTTCGCTACCAAGAGACTCGTCCTTCGGCCTCGTCTCAAAAAATATGAAAACGTACTCCAGGGTGGGCCCGAGATAGACGCGGAACCCTTCGGGTTGGTTGGTACGAACCAGAAGTTAAGCCATAACCAGACAGTGCATTTAAAATCTATTTTGTTGTGTGTCGGACGCGTATAATTTCAATGCAGTTGACCTTGGGATGTCCTCAAGTGTCACCAAAAATTTTTCTAGCCCGATCGAAGCAAGTTTAGAATTTCCAAAATAGCGACCAAGTTTCCGCAAAAAAAATATTTTTCCGAGACTTCCCAGGGGGTGGGGAATTACCAAAAAAATTTCAGTCCAATCGGTGAGGGTGTGCTAAAAATTTATTGCCGAAAATCCAAATGAGAACTCAAAACTGGATCTGGCATTTCCGTTTTGCCAAACCTAGGTTTGGTCGTTCGAGTATTGACCAAAAGCCGAATTCATGCTTAGAGAATGGGATTTCGGGGTTTGGCAAATTGAAAATGAGCCACGCCTAGGTTTGGACGACCAAATGCCGTTATTTCGGCTTTTGGTAAAACCGAACCGACCAAACCTAGGTTTGGTCGTTTTAAACGCTCATTGAGCGTTTTCGGGGTTTGAGCCTAACATCTACATTTCGCCAGTCCAAAATAGTTTATGTAAAGAGATTTGGTTCGGAAACAAACTGCGTTTAGAGATTTAGTGTAAAGTTGACTTTGGTAATGCGTTTAAGAAATGAAACATTTTAGTGTCGCGGTTTTTCAATTTGCAAAAATGGGAGGCATAATTATAAAAAAGAGTGCATAAAGCCTGTTAAAATACCAATTGTAAAAATTAAAACTAGCTCAAATTCACATCATCGATATTGACTTCTTATTTTCGGGTCAAATACTAAATTACTTAATTTTGATTGAATATAACAATTAACTCAAGGAAACTCAAGATATAGACGAAAAAAATTACTTTGAATTTTTTCAAAATCTTCTGTAATGCATCTAATTAGAATCTGTCAACATTGACGCGAAATGAAAAACGGGGGAAACAGCATGCGCCTGAATACACGATTTCGCTTTTTTCAAAAGGGGGACCTCAGTATATTTTTAATCAGTTTTTGGAGATATGCCAAAAAAAAGTACTTCATTTGTGCAGACGACTTTTAACTTTTTTCATGCCAGGGGAACCCAATTGGTGTGAAAAAGTGTATGGCGGGTTTAGGTCGGAGCTTCAATTGAAAACGTTCCCTTCTGAGAAACAGCCTGAGCGTTAACCGATCTATTGGCAAATTCGGTTCTAGTTCATTGCACAGCCAGGAATTGTCTACTACTACCATGACTTAGTTGAAAAAAGTCATTGATCTGCGGAACACTAGAGCCAAATTTAACTCTAAAAACCAGAAGAGATAACTGGAACTTTCTCCACTCAGGTACCGTACATAAGAACACTGCATTCTTCAAGAAGCGCGTTGTTATTAATCTTATCTTTCTCCCTAATTAGTGTGAAATGTTCAGAATCATTAGTAGTATCACATTTTGATCTACTCGCCCAATATTTTTTGGTATACAATTTTGCAATTTTTGGATAAAAGAACGAGAATATGAAGTGATCAATTTTTATTTGAAAATAATTTAGACGCGATTCACAGATTCCGCCCCAAATGGGAAGACAATAATCTATATTTGATAATACAAACGAATTTAACAAGCAATTAAACTTACAAATATAATCATAGTGCTCAGAAAATGTAAGATGCTCATCCTAATAACTCCCAGAAATTTAAAGGACAAAACTCTTTCTATCGTAATGTTTAGACAAATTAATGGAGGGACCAAAGTACATAATAGACACCATGTACATGTATGCATAAAAAAATTTGCAACCCTGAAAGCAAATTAAACGAAGTAAAAACGTAGGTATGGTTGCACGGCAATGCGTCATTCGAACATCGTTCATTTGCTACACTACTCAGTCCGGATCAATTTATTCCTGGCACACACATTCATTCAAATGTAGTGAATTGAGACTTGATCGGTACAAATTCAAATGATTTAGTTAAAATTCGTTCTGATAATAAACAGCTGCAATTTAACTCAAAAACTTGTATTATTTGGTTGGAATTACACCTGAATTTTATTTTACACAGAAATTGAATTTGAACCTTGTGGCTCATACACACGCTGTAAAGAATGTTGTGTGGACTCAACGACTTGGTGGTCAAGTCCCTGACTCTGTGGATTAGTAGACCGCTAGATTGCCGGCCTACTAATGGTAAAACTGATGAATTGTCCGTGACTGCCGGACAATTCCCTAGGCTAATCAATAAAAGAGAGAAACACCAACAAATGCAATTGTAGGGTATTTTATTGTAGACCCAGGTTACTGACTGTACATAAGAGCCTAGGCCATCTCAGGTGGTGACTGTCTAAAACTAGATGCAAGTGGTGAGAAATGAGATGTGATGTGTGGGTTATAGTCTTCTGTCTTGAGCTGGAGTAAGAAAGGGGAGTTGGTGGTGACGATGGCCACGTTGCAGAGTGCTCTTGAGAGCTGTGTGCCTCGTGCTCTAATGGCACAAGGTGTTGTAGCAGTTCTCTATGGAGAGAACTGAGAATGCTCGTAATTTCCCCTACCTCCGTTGATAAGCGCTGATGGCTTTTAACATAAGACTTAATGACCCGGGGTAAAATGAGATTAAATGGAAACAAATCAAATGTTTAAAAACACACAAAACATTCACGAACAGAAATTAACTTGCCATTTGAAGCCGGGCTCTATTCGGCCATATGCATGAAACTTGGCCGATGAAAGGTCGCCATATTCTTGGGACATTTGACGAAAATAGTATTGTGGTGTACCAGGCTTTCAATGACACGATCGCTGATTTTGCTGTCCAAACCCAAACATTTCTCAACTGTCCACATTACAAATCCACACGGATGACTTGGCTGAAGACAATTTTTCTTTGGATGATGCACCGGTCGGGATTAGGGCATCCAATCTCGAGAATCAATCTCGCGAGACTCTCGAATTCCCGAGATCGTAATAGTGTGATATCGAGGTATTCGAGATCTCGATACATGTCAATCTCAATACACGTCAATCTCGATAATCTCGATTTGCGATATTGACCTAACCGCCCTTTTCCGAGACTCTCGATATCGAGATTTGCCAATATCGAGAATCTCGATATCGAGATTTGCCAATATCGAGAATCTCGATCTCGCGATATTATTTTCTCAATCTCGAAAGAAAATGAATCGAGTTAAAATAAATGAGCCACCCGGTAAATATATGCGCACATGACGTACGTGTTGAGTCTTTCTCGAGTAAATTTTTTCTTGGAAGTTTTGTAATATTGATTCCTAATTAGACATTACCGTTCAACTCTTGAGACTTTTGAGTCTAAGGTGCAAGAAATGCATTTCTCACGTCGTCACGTCATTACGGCTGGGTACAGAAGTTTAACTTCCAAAGATGTAGAGTAAAGGTTGTCTATTCCGAAAATCTAAAGAATCCTGACACTAAAGACAATGTGTTGCTTCGGTACTAGTTTCTGAAATCTGCAAACCGTGAGATTGCCAAGTGCAAGAATGATAATAAAATTATGAAGACAGCAACAACATCGGTTTAACTATTATTTAGCTCAGTTAACTTTGATTATTGTTTAATGCCTGAGCCAAATTGCAAATACATATAGTGCGTCAAATAATATATACCGGTCTATGATGCCAACCGTTTGTGTCAGCTTTGTAGTTGTGTCTAATCTACTAAAGTAATTTTTGACTAAATTTATATTAGCAGTCAGTTCTTCGAAATTATAAATTTTTGTAATTCCTGTGTGCTTTGATTTATTTCATTTTTTCGATATTATTGTCTCGTGATATTGACAACACATGGCAAAAATCGAGATCGAGAGTCTTGAATATCGTAATATCAAAATATCGATATTGCCATATTCAAAATATCAATCTCGAAGTGCTAACGAGAGTCTCGACAACGGTAATCCCGCAATCTCGATCTCGCGAGATTGCCAGATAGCTTCGAGATTGGATGCCCTATTCGGGATGGGCTAGAAATACAATCAAACTCAGATTCTGGCCATTACAATGACGAGGGAAGGATTTGAGGAAATCCTGAGACATGCCGCTCTGTCCAATGTTCGACTCCAATAAAATCCTGACCATGAGGCCGCTGGCCGCAAGAAAAAACCAAGGCGAGCTATTCAGCTTGGAATAAAAGAATAAAATTATTTTCAAATTTTTGACGGGCTGGAACATCAGAATTGACAATGTGACGCCATTTGTGGTTGAGCAACGGGTATTTGTTCAAAATAATCAATTGCAGTTTCTACAAGCTCCGACTCCGACAGAACGGGTGTATACTTTGAGGGATAACTCATTGGCCAATATCATCCAGTTGGATGAACACCATTACGCGTAGTGTATTTTAATTGCAGTGAATTTAACCATTATTCTCTGTTTAAAATATTTTTATTAAAATATATGACGCATATCTGTCCATCTCCTGTTTGGTATAGCCAATTGCGACTTTTATTGGAACTAAAGCTTATCCATAATCACAAGTAAAATCGGGAACATTTTATTTGAAAAATTTGAAAAGGTCCACCTTCAGAAATAGTCTCCGGTAGGTAGCGTAATTTTGCAATGACTCTCAAGATTTCCAAATCAATTAGAACTCACTTTGGACAAGAATGTGAAATTTTTACGGATTTGTTAGAATCGAAACTGCAGGACCTATTTATTACCCTGGTAGTTTATCCTTAGGTAAATGCATATCTGATGATTAAAGGCAAGACGGGTACAATCGAATCCCTTACATTAGTAAGGTACGGATGTTGACAACAGCGGAAACTGATATTGTAGACAATGACAAAAGTACGTTATTAAACGAATTACTCAAGGTGGATATCCACTTTGGAATTACCAATAACTATCGTCATTTCATTATATTTATTTAAAAAATAAACCCTCATTAATTGACACAGAAGCTGAGGCCGAATCAAACATCGTCAAGTATTTTTCGGTTGCTTCCCATTTGGCCTAGAGACGTACAACGTAGGTACCTTCTAGTAGTAGGAAAAACCAGTGGAAAAAACCTCTTTAAAGCAACCACCGGGAGTGCAAGTCCGAGGGATCGAACCCCAGCACAGTGAGACAGAATGGGCCAACCATACCATCATGCTGCAATGGACTTGCTATACTTTATTTATTTAGAGCAATATATCCAAATGAGGGGTTCCTTCAACAAATCGCAGATTTGGAGTATCTACTCATATGTATACTCGCCAAGTAATTAAAATGTCCATGCACAATGTGTTTGATAAAAATTTTGAATTTTAGATTAATTTTTCGAGATATGTTATTCGCCATTCAAACATTTAAAATTCTACTCCGATTTTTAATGGACTGGATCATGAGAATTGATAATTCATTTACTGTTTACATATAACGTAGGCAATGACATGAGCGTTGAAGAATAATTTGATGTGAATTGAACTCTTCTTTTAGGTCAAGTCGGATTATAAAGAATTATGATCAAAAGTGTAGTTGATTTATTGGCAAGGCCTTCGGATTTTAGTTGAACATTTCATCCTATCATTCTTCTTTGTTTGCCGAAGGTGTGAGTTTAAAAATTTATTATACGACTTCAAAAATAAAGTTTGTCTACGGATAAATATTTATATTTATTTAAGCTCATTTTTGTCAAGAGTTTGTCTAGAGACTTGGGTATGACGAAATATCAAAATTTGTACTCAATTGTAAAAACAAAGTGTATAATTCCTCTGTATCCAAATCCGCTGTCACATTATAACCCAAAAAATTCCGCTCTTTCGTCGAAGAAGTTAACAAAAATTAATTTTGACTGTAAATGCCCCAAATGAGAGAACTAGAGAATTATCAGAGCTTAAATCTATTTACCCGTTATTACTAATGAAAATCTGAAATACAATTATATTATTTTCTTTAATTATTTCGAGAAGTTCAAATTCTTAAGACAGCTTCAAAGAAGAAATAATTTATTGTGTTCGGAATTTGGATCACTGTCATATCGTAGTCGGTGAGTTTAGACAAATTAAAACGATTCGGTTTGTCTAATAATTCTGATTTAATTTAATAGTCATTCAAGATGTGCATGGAGGAGATCATATTGATGCTTGTGGTGGGATGCAAGAAACCTGCACCTCGTAAAAAGCTCAGGATAAATGTGTGAAATGTTGCAAGAAATAAAATGCGAAGTAGGGGAGAGCTGGGACAGTTGTAACACTTTTCATTCTTCGATTTTTCATTGTAACTTTCAGTGGTAAATTGAA
>JAQFYE010001511.1:0-22586 GCA_034694305.1 Protaphorura glebata | reverse complement strand
CCATCTTCTAATTTATTGTTCTACTCATTTCAATTGGTTTTTGATAAAAAATTATTTTACATTTTTTGAAAAAAAAATTTTGGGTCAAAATCGTCTGCGATTTGTCTTAGGGCACTTGTACCGAGCTCCATGAAACATCTTTGATTTATAATCTCTTTTCACTTTTTCTAAAAAATTTCAAATTTTTTTTAAAAATCGAGTTTTGAGAGTTGCTCGAGCTGATGATATTTTTGGGGGTTCGAGGTAAATATCTTTCAGAAAAAAAAGTTTGGGTTAAAACGCTGACGGACAGCCTAAGTAGTTCCCTCGTTAGATACGATATCGTTGTTTGTAAATATGCACGCATCTTTGAGTTTCACGAATTAAACTGAAATATTATGGTTTATGGCTTTTCAGAATATACGGAAGGGTGGAATTATATCTGCCTAACCTACCTACCATACCTGTCATCTAACTGCGTACAGACATCGAGTACTCGCATTTTCATTTATACATTGGATTAAAATTCGGAGCGGGTACGAATCGAATTATTTGTGACGCAATTTGCCTGAAGACTGACTTACGGTTTTTTTCCCACCGGCAATCACACATTTTGCGGTTAGAGAGACTGAATTGAAGAAGGTTCCAGACGATCGTCATCCAAACCTCAGTCGATCATTGACTCTCAAGATTAGAGCAAGTCGAAAAAAAATTCCTGAAACTTCTCTACCGGTAATTAAACTGCGGTCAATATCTTGACACCACGATGAATCGGTCCGAGTCGAAGTCAGAGAAGTTTATAACCTCTTCCATGCTGAGCTTCTTGAACCAACACATACCATCTGTACATTTCAGGTCAGGCATAAATTATATTTTTTATCGGCCCTTTCAAGTTTTTCACCAAATTAATAAGATTCTTTTTAATTGAACAAACAGTACATTGGATGAAATCATTTTAAACTATGTCGCGACGGTTTTGGAAAGTTTGGCGGAGGAGTCTGGAGCTTTGGAAGATTCCTTTGACGTTGAAGAATTTCGTGAGATAGTTGGTGCTTACTTCCCGCAATTTACGGAAATTCCTCAACAAGTCGTGTCACAATGGGTCTTTGACCTCGTCACTTCTTTGAGGCAATCTGCCAAGGAAGGTGAGTAAAGTATATAAAATATTATTTTAAATATACGCAGAATAGAAAGAATATATATCCAAGAAACCCTAGACCAGGCGCCAGTTTTTTATGTATGTTCAATGTTCAGGGTAGGTATCGTAATCGATTACAATTCATTACTTACATATTGAGGTCAAACGCCATAGCAAATCAGGACACCTACGGACCCATCACGTTAAGCCCTCTATGAGCGTAAACCTCTTTCCCCTGAGAAAAAAGCGACATTAGAGTCTGTTATTTTTCTTGTCCGTAAAGAAAATGTGTTTGTTCTGAAAATGCGTCATCAAGCTGACCATTAAACAAACTCAATTGGACACTAATTTGTGAGAGCAAATACTGGTTAGAATTTTGATTGGAATAGAAATGGAAATGCGAGGGAAAGAAAACGGTAATTCTCTATGTATTAAGCACATGACGAAAGTAAAGAAGAAATTTCCAATTAATTGAGTGATCGATAGTTGGGTTGCTCGCAAAGATAAATACGCAAATGAAATTGGTATATGTAAGGGAATACTGAGACGATATAACAATAGGAGTCTCTTGTTTGCGTCTGATCTCATCAGTCGGGTAGGAACTCAAGTAATCCGATCCTTTATTTCCTTCAATTCAGTTTGTTGACTTGGATTAGTTTTCTTAGGAATCACTTGCTAATCAATTACAGTGATGCGTTTTTATATAAGTTAATCATTTGCCTTTGATGTCCACACATATGAAATGTACGTGAACCTTTATAATATGCGAACTTGTCTTTCGAGTCCTGGATTAATGAGATTGACAAAATCCATCGATAGTTTGCGGATTTGCCTTCCCTCTTTGTAAAGTTGTGTAGCTTTTCGTTCCACATCTAATTTGCTGTATAATTTGTTTTTGAAATGAAAGGGAAGCAATTTCTGTGATTAAAAAGGACATGCTTGACTTTGAATTTATTTCACTACTCGCATTATTCTTGTGTACTATGACATGGCCTTGTTTGGGGGGGGGGGGGGTAAATGGCACGACTGTCATTCCGTAGTGCACTTGAGAAAAGAGTTTATCATCAACATTTCTCTATTTGAACAGGTGAGATGATTTATGGAATTCTTTTCTAGATAAACCCCAAAGGGAACCGGTTCTCTTTGAGTCACTTCTGAATGAAATTGAGATGGGTCAAGAGATGACCCGAGCCAAGAGAAATTCTGAGTCTTCTTCCGACAGCAACTCTTCATATTGTGGGAGCAGTAATGGTAAAGGCAAGGGCTCCACATCCCGCACTCCAAGGGTCTCTGAAACAAGTGACATTGACTCCGAGACTGACGTCAGTGACATCATTCAAACTTTGCAGGTAATTTAGTCATTCTTCACATTTCAAGGAAGAATTTTTGGAGTGTGAAACACAGTGAATTCTCTCTAACCTTCGTCGACCTTCTTGGATAGGAGCGCGTTTATCAAATTTTCCTTGTACAAGACATTTTGTCGTACTTTAGTCGAGTTCGAAACAGAAATAACTGTACGGCATTTAGATGATACTAATTCTTGAATTGTGGTTATCAATTGACAGTGTTGTCAAGTCAAGACGGATGAAAAGGTTGAGACGTTGAAGGAAATGTTTCCAAATTTGACCAAAGCAGATGCTAATCATGTGATTTCGGTGACTGGGGGTGACCTGGAAAAAGCGGTTCAGATGGTTCTTCTTGAGTTAGAGACTGGGGATGGAACTGGCGGAGGACTTCGCTTGAGTACAGGGACCCCGGCAAATCGTGCCAAACCCACGATTGCTGTAACTGATCAACACTTTTACTGTCTCATTGTATCCTATGAATTATTTTACTCATGTAGTTTCTGTAAACTTCCAGATTGGGCGATCCAAGAACGAGGAAAAGGTTCTTAAAGACCGAATCGTTGCTCGCTATGGTTTTATTGATCAAGCAGAGGATAAGAAGGAATTTCGCCCACCACCGCTGAAAACGGTGAATGTTTATATGTTAGAGGCAGTCCTTAGGTCCTTAGAATCGGAAATGTTGTAAAGTCATATTGATCGAACTCATTCTCTTCGTTAAGTGAAATTCTTTATATATGATTAATAATGTTGTCCTTATTTTTTAGGAGCCGAAAAAATTGGTCCGTTACCGTGAGAGTCAAGTTGTGAGTACAAAAGGAGAGAGATTCTCTGAAGTTCGTTGTAAGGATGGGACGGAGGTCAAGAACTACATTAGCAAACCACACAAGCAGCATAACTAGCATCCGGGGCTAAGCGAAAGGCTTGCTGCTGTGACTGACTCCGATGAATCAATGATTGATCAAACTAAACTATTGACATTCAAATTCATTCCTAGAAATAGTAATAGTATCAAATTAGTAGTCTTAATAGAAGAACAAACCCTGTCGTCCTTGTTCACGTGGCTCATGAATCTCCAACACCGAATTCCCTACTGTCAATGTCAATATTTGACTAATTTTGGTGTTAACTGTAATTGTACTGAGGGCAGTAGTTAGAACCGTGTGTCTCTCATAATTTATCCTCGGAACCAGTTAACTTTAAAGTGATTGGAATTTTTGAGACTTATTATTGTCCCTTAAATATATATTGTATGTAATGTATAGGTGTTATTTATTGTATATCTAAAGATCTCATGTTTATAACCTACACCGAAATTTAGCATTTAAAACATTCCGAATTGAGTATGGAATCTACGCATTCGCTGCTGCGTAGAGAATTACTCGTGTTAATTGGAATACAGTTTAATTTGTATTGCAAGGCGAGAAACGTTACCAGACCAGACCTGACTAATTACCACTTGACCATAGTTTTGTGTTCTTTCTGATCTGGCTTCAAAATATTCACTTTGGTCAGGTGCAGGAAATTTTAATATTTCAATTAGTTTTTTAACGAATTCTTTACGGGTTTTATACTGTTCGTTGAAAAAAAATGCTTCCTGCTTGGGGGTTTACCCATTATTTCACATTTTTGGAACAATTCCAATGCTATAGCAGGTTTTCACTACTTTTGGCATTTTGCGTGATATCTAATTTGAGAAAATGGAATATTTTATTCAGTTTGGCCCGTTATGTGGTTGACTTATGTCCATAACCTGTGAAGCAATGCTGAATCATTAAGAGGTCAAGCGGATTTTCAATTTCTTGGCCGGTAATTTATTTGTTCTTTGTTTTTCTAAGTAATATCCTTGTATTTGTCAACATTTCTGTTATGTTAGAAAATAGTAAATTGAGTCCCAATTATCAGATTTGGCAACTTCTGGTTCGTGTTTAGTGGAAATACTCTCAAATTATCTGCAGTGATAATTGAAACCGGTTAAAGGCTAACAAACATGAAATGTTGTGAATTTATGTTGTTTAAGAAAGTTAACATTTATTGAACTTTTCATTAAATGTCGGAGGAAAGTACCAAGTTGTACTCTAAGTACGGTTAGTGATAGACGGAAAGTGATCTGATCTATTCATCTGTATTAAATGACCAGCCAGTTAAAATATGCATAATAGTATTTATTGTATTGACCTATTCATGGCGTACACAAATATTGTTAACACGTCGCGTGCTTCAAAGCTTTATTTACTACTTAGGAGTACTCGTACTCCGTCACGTTGATTTTCCAACTGGTTTTGCTATCTCTCGGGTTATTTTTGTCCAACCCTTTCCACATTTAGTTTTTACACCTTAAGAACTGAGTTTAATTTTTAATCTCTGTTTTTGGTGTGCGTAATATTATATTTGATGTATTATTGTATATATTGCTATTGTATCCTGACTGACTGAGCCAAAATGTACACTTTGTGGAGTTGTACGGCGATGAAGTATTTCCTGTGTTACCAAGTCACGGAGTAAAGGAAGACAAACATCATTCAACCAGTCGAATCTCCCGTATCCATGTTAAAAAAAATAAAAATTCTATTATGATGAATGTGTATAATATTATTAAAAAGACGTCAGAAACAATTCGTTGTGTAATCATGTTGTCTACGGATTTCCTGATACCGTACCGCATTTTCGTCTACTAAAGTGTCGCCAGTTTCATTTAATTTGATATTACGCCTATTCTTAAAAATATATGATTAATGCAACTTTGCAATCCTACCCCAGCGTCAATCGATTACCAGAATTGAAAATGAAGGGCAGAACACAAGAAAACCAAAATAGCGCAAAAATTAATTTCCTCCCAATTTTATTATTTCTGTAGCCAATCGTCCGAACGCTCGGGTGCGGGTGCCCAACAATATGTCCAAATATCCAAATTTGGACCTCTCACATGTGACTCCGTGCTGTTAAGAGGTCGGCCATTATTGTCTAGTAGTGAAGAATCATTTTTGTAATAATTTTGTCAGTTTTTTGGACACACATTTCATTTGTAAATAGAAGTAAGTTCGCATAAATAAAGCGTTATTTATTTGACAAGTGTTTGTGTGAGTCTTGGTGCCGAATAGTCAGTTTTTGGCGAGAATTATTCTGGACTCTGGATTTAGGTGAAGAATCGAATCGTTGTCCGCATCCTAGTAAGTGACCCCGCGTGGCATTTGGGATCGTAGAATCGTTGTCGGTGGTCTTAGCCAAATTCGGATCGGCCGGTTAGTTTTTGTGCCCAATAGGAGACTTTCGGTTAAATCGGACAAATTATCGGAAACAGCGTGTATTTTGGTCTTGGTTGAACGGAACATTTTGGTTGACATTCAGTGCATTTAAATTACAATTGACCGAGCGGTGAAAACTTTAGGAAATTCACTGTTGTCGAGCGACCCCAAGTGAAAGTTGATTAAAAGTAAAGACTATTGTGATGAACATTCATGTTGGATATCAGAGCAAGTGTTATGTGAAAGAGTTGTCAGTCTGGCATGGGAAGTCAGACATCTACCTTCTGACTTTTGACATTTGACATTTGATATTTGACATCTGACATTCTGACATCAGATGTCTGACATTTGACTTTTGATATTTGACATCTGACATTCTGACATCAGATGTCTGACATTTACCTTTTGATATTTGACATTTGACGTCTGACATTCTGACATCAGATGTCTGACATTTACCTTTTGACATTTGACATCTGACATTGATTTGTGAAAGTGGTACTTTTTGAAATATTTATACAATACAGATATATGCTATAATGTGGAATTTGAGATATAGGAAATTATATGTAAATGAATCAAGCTATGTATGAATCATATGTAAGTATTTAAGGTACCTCAATTTCATTTATTCAGAAAAGTATAAAAGGAGAGAGACTGGACAGTGAAAGATCAGTTCCGATAACGAGCTCACGAGAACAAGTCCTTCTCTCTCCTCACAGTGTTGCAGGTTGGACTTGTAAAAAGAAATATTTTGAGAGATACGGTTCCATTTGAGAAATAAATCACTTCGTGTTTTGTAATTGTCTACTGTGTTGAGTTTACGAGCCGTCATTGCATCGGGCCATACTTGGTGATTCCATAGCAGGGACTTCAGCGTTGTAGTTGCATTTGCACCGGACCAGGATTATTTCTCCACAGCAAGGACTTCAACGTTGTTGTAGCATCTGCACCGGGCCAGTTTGGTGTTCCACAGCAGGGGCTCTAGTGTGCACAGGAAGGCAGAATTTGGTGTCGATTTGATTTATGAGAAGGCAGGATTTACGACCCTGGCCTGTGAGCTGTGTCTAAGATTTGAGTTGTAATAAGCCAGTTTAGTTGTGAGTAATAGGGCTGAGCTATCGAGGGCGGCCTTCACGACGTGGCGTGATTACATTCACTGAGCTATCGGGGCGGTCAGTTGACATGGTCCAAATATCCAAAATATCCAAATGTCCTGAGTGGAGGGGCCCAAAAATATATTTTGTCCCGAGGCCCGAAAATCGTTGCGACGCGACTGGATTTTGCTAATAGTAATATTCCACTCATTTCTTTGATATTTTTTAAGCACTCGGGTTCCGCTCTGAGGGTGACCTGTGGAAAATGACCAATGTATGATGTAACGATTTTGTTAACCAGTCCGGGCAGCGCAATGGCCTCTGACGAGGATGCTGTTCAAGTAAATAAAAAATAAATACGATGTTAACATTAAGCAGGATACTCACCTTGGTTCTGAAGGCATCTTAATGACCTGTCGTAGAATATCGCCAAGCTGACCATCCGTACTACTTTTAGTAGTACAGTACTACTTTTAGTAGTACAGTACTACTTTTTGACTGGCTGTACTACCAGAAAATTTTGTCCTACTTTTGTACTACTTTTGAAAAGTTGTACTATTTTGTACTACTTTTTCAGAAATCTTAAAAATATTTTTATAATATTGATTGATTACAAAGTGTAAACTGAAATGTTAGACACGACTCTTAGTTGTTGTGAATCCAAGTGTCTGTAGAAGACATCTGGCGAATCTTCCAACGGCTTATCCGACTGAAAAATGAACTCAGTGTAGATAAAATGGGTGAAAACACGAATTCAGTGTAGATGAAATGGATGAAAAAATGAATTCAGTGTAGATAGAATGGAAGAAAAAATGAATTCAGTGTAGATAAAATGGGTTTTTGGAAATGTCCTACTATGGGTTCTCTAAATAATGGTCACCTTGAATATCGCCAATGAATAAAGTAAAATCAACACCTTACTTCTTGCTTCAAGTTGAATACATTAAGGACGTCAATTTTAAAAAATGTATTTGACCTGACGGCGCGTGAATATGGAAAACGATAGGTTAAAATTTTGTCCTTTGGTAGTGTTAGAGCGCCCTCGTTTTGTGGGTTAAGAAATTTTTTCTAATAGTATTTTTATTTCGTTGCGACATGTTAACATTAGTACAGTACTCTCGCATCCAACCTACATCTCCAAGTACTTACGTTTGTTTCGCTGGAATTAATTTTTCAGCCGTCAGAAATGGGAGTAATGAAAATCTCTCACCATCCTTGTTGGAGAGCTGAGGAAATCCGCAGCGCCCTCTGGGAAGCCCGTTTTCCCTATTGAACATACGCTCTAATCATTTAGCTTAGTTTAGACAGACAGCGCAGCGACCTGTCCACGTCATTCGCTCACTTACATCTCCAATCCTTGCGACTGAGGAGCAAATGTAAAAGGATCGATATGAGTATAGTTTTGGTCATTTTGTCGAAAAAACTCATTAAGGAATCATCGAATAATTCAGCTCAGCTGAGACCATGCTTCGTGCCGGTCTTAGAATTAGTAGTAAGCAAACCGTGCTTGGTGCCGGTTTTAAAATTAGTAGCAAGCAAACCGTGCTTCGTGCCGGTTTTCAAATTAGTAGTAAGCAAACCATGCTTCGTGCCGGTCTTAAAATTATTAGTAAGCAAAAACCGTCGTGCTTCGTGCCGGTCTTAAAATTAGTAGTAAGCAAAAACCGCGCTTCGTGCCGGTCTTAACATTAGTGGTAAGCAAAAACCGTGCTTCGTGCCGGTCTTTAAATTAACCGTGCTTCGTGTCGGTCTTAAAATTAGTAGTAAGCAAAAACCGTGCTTCGTACCAGTCTTAAAATTAGTAGTAAGCAAAAACCGCGCTTCGTGCCGGTCTTAACATTAGTGGTAAGCAAAAACCGTGCTTCGTGCCGGTCTTTAAATTAACCGTGCTTCGTGTCGGTCTTAAAATTAGTAGTAAGCAAAAACCGTGCTTCGTACCAGTCTTGAAATTAGTAGTAAGCAAAAACCGTGCTTCGTGCCGGTCTTAAAATTAGTAGTAAAGCAAACCGTGCTTCGTGCCGTTGCGTTCTTATAATTAAAAGTAATCTAACCGTGCTTGCTTTCCAGCAGCTGGTATGACAAGTTGAAAACTTTTTTACCTTCCTTCAAGCAGCAAGCTGTTTTTACCTTTGTAAAATAGTATGAAACTTGGTTACTAAAAAAATTAACTCCTTGTAACATCCGCTGCGTTTGCTTTAATTGATTACCAAAACCAAATACGGAAATCTCAAGCAGTAGACCGAAGTCTTCGGGGAACGTAGTTTACAACAGAAATCGAAGAATAAAATACAGATTACTTTGTTGAAAACGTTGTGGTTTTCCTAGTTTTTGGATTTCCCTAAGAGGAATGAAGAATTGACGTCCACCAGTAATGAAGCCAAAGAGGAGAATGAGTTAATGGACCTACTTCTTTCGAATTATCTCCTGTCTTCATCGTAGAATGATAACTATTTTGCTTTATTACGAATGGCCAATTAAAAACCAGATTAAAATCCAACGTTCAGCTTCTCACATCATACGTTATTGAGAAGTCGTGCACGTACAATCTATGTGGTCAAAGACCAAAACCTCATCCCGCAGTCTACACTTAATGAACAAAATTGTGCAGGATACAGGGTGCCCAATAATCACTGTCTGACATCTTCGTAAAAGTGCGATGTACAATTCTTATAGAATAGATTGTCTACGGTGCTCGTGCTTTATGTCAATCTCAGAACCCCGGGGTGTGCAGAAATCTTGACTGAGAAATGAAATACAAAAACATGAGGTAAACAGAATCAGCGTGCCGTAAAGTGTATTAGATCTTTTCATATGATAGGTCGTTAACTGCTCCACCAAATTAACTCTGTGATTTGTATCTAGAATTCTCTGGAAGCACACGCTTTCTGAAGTAGGATATAACATTTATTAACCACCCAGTAAGTTGTAAAAAACGTAGTGGTAATGATTAACATTATGTCCAGAATTCTTATACGTCGTGAACGAGTACGCCAAACTTTCCAATCGTGTTTTTCATGTTTTGTCTGGTCATCGAAATATCTAGGAAGTGCATATACCTGATATTCCTATTCCGTACTTCAGTGCGGGGAAGAAAGGTCAGATATTGGCGACTATTTACCCGTTCGGTGTAATTAAATACGACGCCTTGTTTTGGCGATCAGATAAGATTTAGTCAATTGGAAATAGTTGCACCACGATTTAATATTTAACACAACCTTGATATTGATATTGATGATGTTACTTTTTCAAACGTGCCACACGATGACTGTGGTTAGGATATTACTACCTTGTCTTTTACCGTATAATGGCGTCAAAATCATTACTTTCGTCATTTGAAATCTGAAAGTAGTTAATAAAAGATAGGACAATTACGCATCGTAATGTAAAGTGATCATCTGTTTAGTAAATTCCAATAGACCAACATATTTTGTTGCCAATTTATTCGATATATTTCTAGTTCACGCGTAATATTGCACGTTTCTGCTGAAATTAGAAGTCAACAATAAGAACAACTACGCACAGGCCTAAATTTCTCGGTAAACAGTCAAAATCTAATCCTTGGTGGCACAAAAGGAAGAAAATTACGCCGTAGTTAGTTGGAAACTGACAAATGTATGACTTCTGTTTGTGTTTTTCTAACCGATCGTTTCTTCCAGAGATCTCACTTATTCTCCTCAAGAATAGTCTTTGAAAATCCAAGCGACGCATATATGCGACGACCAGAACAGATGATACAGAGAGTTCAAATCTAAATATAAACATCTTATATGTCGTATATTCTTAGCTGAATCAGTGCGTCTGTGTTTTAGTCGAATTCACATTCGCAGTGACTGAAAATGTTTAAAAAAAATCACATGCTGAGCTAACGCTAAATCCCCCACCGCACCGCACCGCCAACAAGACTAGTATAAAGGAAAACGTCAACTCTACCAACATAACCATTCTTAGACGAAAATTCAAACAAGAACGAAAGTTGATTTTTGAACAAAGTACGAAATAAGCTTAATTACAGCTGATTAGTTAACGAAACACTGACACTGTGAATGCAAACGTCTTATATTGTTGTGCGTCTTAATCTAGTCCATCAAGTACTGAACGAAATTTTGAGAAACAATTTACAAATCGGACTTAAACGAGGAATTAGTGCCATCGAATACGTTTGCAATCTTTGAAATTTTGGATTCCAAAATGGACAAATTCTAAAAGAAACCAGTCAAGATGCCTTCCGAGTGTATTGCAAACCCATTACAGAGGGAGCTGGCTGATTGTATCATAAAATCAGCTCATTTGGACGAATTACGAATTCTTTTGGCGTGTGGTGCTAAAGTTAACGAGTCTGTAACCCAGGTTAGTTCTTCAAATCCACAAAATACTTCTTTTTTTTCGTATTTCTGAAATATTTTAAGTTCTAAGGGTCTTATTGTAATATTATTCCATTTTTATCAAAATCGGCCGGAAGTGTCAAGAGTATTTAATTAAAAAAATAGACAATTTTCGTCGACATCCGAATTGTATCAAAGTCGGAAATATATCGTACAATTTCGGATTATGTTCTCAACTTTTTCGTCTTTTTCACGCGTACCGTGTCATAAAATAACTATCTACGCCTTTTTACGAATTTATTTAAAAATACGGCACTGGTTGAAAAGAATCAGTGAATTTCGTGTATGGGTTTTCCCCTTCATAATTTTGTTTGCCGCGATAAGTGTGAAATGTGAATGACATCATTTTAAGGAAATAAATGAAGAGGGTAAGGTAAAAATAGCCAAACAAAACCATGCCTCATAAGAGATATCTCCTAGTGAAATCTTCCAGACATGAATGAAAACATACAAAACAAGTTTCTTTTATTTCGTGGCCGATTTATTTTAGTCGAAAGGAGAAATAGGAGTGATGTTAAAGACTAAATATTCTATCCGGAAATATAATGTTCGGATATTACGTATCACATGGGTACATTTCATCACCCGAGCTTTCCTTGAACGTCAAGTAATTCTAATAATATTATTTCGACCTTGATTTGAGTTTTCACCACCATGTGGTCTGTGTGACACGATAAATTGATAAGGATGAAAATCTGCGACTTGATTTCTGATCCCTCGCAACAGTGGCATTGAGCCAAGACAGATTAATTTAAACGTTACATGATTGGTCCTCCTAACCCAATAAAATAGTAGATGTTCTTTAATAGAAGACCCCGACACCGTACAATAATTCTGTCAGGTCATACACGGAACTGATTTTACGAGTAGGGGGGCGGATACTTAACATCACTGCCAGCTCTAACCGATCGAATTCAAATATTTTAAGTAAAGTTGTAAACCAAAAACATTTTCAGGGTGAACGAATTAATTCGAATTTCAACTTCTTTCTGAACATTGATGCATATAACCCGGCTTTTAAACTCGCCAAGCAGGAAAATGAAAATTCCAGAATTCTCGTCGAACTGATATAAAGAAAAACTCCAGAAAGGACCAGTTCGAATTTCGAAATACTTTTCCGGGCACTAAATTAACTTTAACCGTCGTTATTTATCGAATTGCCTCCAAAACAGACCCATTTTATGGTGATCCATTCCTAGTTCCCTATTTTACTATTGAGTACTCCATCTTTTAAAAATTCGAATTATGGTAAATAATTAAAATATGTGATGATTTATTAAATGTTTCTCAGGGACTCAAACCGATTCACTACGCGGTGTGGCAGAGGTACCACGAGGCAGTTCAGTTGTTGTTGGTTCGTGGGTCAGACGTCAATTCGACGGATGACTGTGGGTATTCCCCACTCCATTTGGCTGCTGAACATGGTTACGTCGAAATGATGATGGTACGTCTTACGTAATATATTTCAAATTTGGACTTGATCTCGTCCTTCTTTTTATTGCCAAAATGTGAAATCAAAACAGATCGTGTTCCAAGAATTATAAATTATAAATAATGAACTGCGATGAGAGATTGGTGCTGATTAGTTTGCGGCACTTGGGCGTGGCTGTGTCCATAATTGAGTCAGCGTCACCTACAAAATTAAATAGAGTTGTCAAATGTCATTTCGAAGGGCAGCGAGGTCAAAAAAGAGACAAGACTTCCCACTAGTAATCATTATTTAGAGAGTTCTCCTTAGCTTTGTTTTGCCAATAGTTTATTCTTATTTTGACATTCAGCCCAGGTGGTAACAAGTAGTACTTAACTAACTACTGTTGTACTAGGACGTTGATTTAAATTATTATTGGCACGAAAGGGCAAAGACACTTTCTTCATCATTTCAAATTTGCTCTTGAACCTTCACTCCAGTCTTCGCTTTTTCGTTGTTTATGTGCCAAATCTTCGTTACTCTGTTCTCGAAGTTGGAAAACTGCCAGACTGATGCAGCTGACATGTCAAAAGTTTTGATCTCCTCTCCACCCGTTCCCCATATCCTTTTGCGTCTTATTTTGTAGATTTATTTGTTTTGAATTAACAATCCTACATTTGGAGATTTGGACATTTCAAAACAGCACTTGAGAAAAAAAACTAGCAAATCGGTAAAACCGGAAGGGGGAATTCCAAAGTTTCATTAGCGAAATTATGACTGTGACCGAAACAAGAGTAAAACAGAGGTAATAAAATCCAGAAAGCTCGCAAAAAGCAATAATGAAGAGAATTCGACACAGAGCATGACTGACATATGACATCAGACTATTTTCGAAATAAGTTTTTATAGTTTTTTGCCTAAGACTAGAATCAGCGGCAGAAGAGTCAGACAGCGATGCGCCAGGATTCCGTGTAAAACTTGCTATAAGTGTCTTGTCATTTTTACCCTCTTTTTTTTGTTATTCCTACAGTTACTTTTGCAGCACGGTGCCAAAACTAACTACAGGGATGATATCGAAAATAACGTCTTGTTTCCAAGAACCACAAGATGTGACGAACCATTACGTCTCGCAATCAAAAACAATCATTATGAAGCTGCCCAGATTTTACTCGGTAAGTCAAAAGTCCAAACTAAGACGTCGTCGTCCCATCCCGATGCTTAAATAACCTTTTCACTCAAGAAAACAGAAATATTACGACTGTTTTAGAAAATAAGGTTTTATTACGTGGCTTTACGACGCACTTTAGAAAAAACAATACAACACTTAATTTTTTTTTTACATTTTTCTGTTATTTTGAGGACTCGACATGATTTTTTAGAATTTATTTTGTTTTTCTCCTTTCCTACTCCTCGTGATTTTTTGGCGAACTTATGTGGTTGGACCTGAGGTTTAGGTGATTGGACTTTGGCCAAAAGTATTCAAGACCCAAGTAAAGTCGTAGTTTGCTTTATTTTTGAGAAGATGAGTTTAAAGCGATGACGAATCTATGGTGTGTACGTTTTTCTCCTCGTAGTTCGCAGTAATGTAACATATTCAATGAAGGAGAAGGAGAAGTAGGTGACCAAAATCAGCTGAGAGAAATGATGCCGACGCGTAGAACACATAGTCCAATAGCTTCTATTTTAATGGATATATTACAATTATTATTATTTTTGGTCATGTTTAGAACACGGAGCTAACCCAAATGCGAGATACTTTTTTGGGGCAGAGATTAATTTGGTAAATCCGATGGATGTCCAGTTTCTGGATTTATTGTTGACTTATGGGGCTGACCCTGATGCTCGAGATCGCGCTGGCTTGACCCCACTCATGAAAATTTGTCGGCTTCCACAAGCCATCGAATCAGTTCTTTGCTTGATTTCACATGGAGCGAATGTGAACGCGATGACGGATGATCGCCATGACTTTCGAACAGTGCTCCACTATGCAGTACTTTCTGGAAACTATGAAACACTCGCTCTTCTCCTCAAACAAGGGGCGAATGTCAACTTTAAGCCGGATTATCAAAAACCCACGCCATTGGATTTGGCTATCCTTAAGGGAGACGTAACTCTTATCAAACTTTTGATTGATGCTGGTAAGTGAAATTGTCCAAACTAAATTGGAATATAATCTTGATCCCGATTCGAATGTCCTAATCATGAGAAATATTTCAGAACAATTTGGCAGAGATTTTCGAAAAAAATAATTAAATTTGTGTTTCAGGTGCGGATGTGAATGCGAGCTCACCGATCATAGGTTCACCTCTGCACGTGGCTTGTGCTGACAACATCCCGAACCGAACCACAATCCTTAAAATTTTGTTGGAGAAAGGAGCGGATCCGAATAAAATGATTATTAACGAAGATGGAATTCCCTTGAAACCGGTTCTCGGGGAATACCTTTCATCCAATGACCAGATTGAAAGAGATGTTATTAAACTTCTGATCAGGTATGGGTCAAAAGTCATCCTCAAATCCCAATTTCGAGATCCGGCAGGGCTCCTTAATTGTTTGTCCAACGTTGGAGGGGATAATGATTTGATGATGGAGCTGATTGAAACAGCTGAGTCCTTTGACCCTCCTATGATTCGAAGATGTCCATCACTGACCCTTGAGCAAAAGGACGCCGCCTTGACATTGGCAAGAAATCCAAAGACTTTGAAGCAACAAACAAGGCTTTATATTCGGAAACTCCTCGGAAAATTATTGCCACACTATATTGACCAACTGATTCTTCCGCGAGTCCTCCATAGTTACCTTCTCTTCGAGACTAGTTAGAGACAGGTGTTCGTATTTTGTATATTTTTTTCCTGGAGGTTAATTTGTCTTCATAGTTTTCACATTTTACAATTCATACTTCGATATAATCAATTAAAATAAATTCGGTTTTGAAATATTTCTTGGCTTCATCACCTGCCAGACTTTGGTAAACTCTCTTGAAACCTCAATTGTTAAAATAATTTAGTTTAGATCTACCTTTGTTCACAATTTGAGAGTTGACTGAGACTATCACAAATAATGAGAGTGAAATTAATAATTCGAGACCTAAGATTGAGTTAGTCAATTGATGTGATATGTTGTTGCTGTAGATGCTTAATAATTGTTTTCGAAATTCGAAACCATTGTTCCTATTTTGAAGACTCTCTTTGGGGAAAGAGCTTTAAATTAGTCCCAGCTTCAATTTCTATACATTTTATACACTTGTTTTTATTACCTTCAATAGTTTACATTTAGTAGACTTCCGCACCTCAAGTACTTGTGTACAGATATTAATTAGGAATAGGATTACAATTAGTCGTTTTCAACCCTTGTGAACTTAGCAATCGGGTTTCAATTGTAGAAGACAGTTTGTTTTCAATTGTACGCAATTACTTCAAGTGGAAGGTGTTCATAAATGAATTTTGTCCCGTTTTACCAAGTCAGCTTCGTTGAGAATACCAATCTCTTTACGAATTTGACTGTGATTAATTAAGCACATAATTATTAGAGGACAAATTTTCAGCGTAAAGTAAGGTTTTGGTGAACCGGCTCATTAAAGCGCTACGCTGTGGTTCCTAGTTTGCACACGTCCAATTATATCGTCAATGCTTTGTAAATGAGCTGATGTCTCTGAGGACCTCAATTTCCATTCAACATCCCACTCTTGAATTTTCGGGATGTATTGAATATTAATAATATTTGGATTTGATTCTGCTGAATAAATTTGTGGAGTTTGAACATTATTGAATCTTTTATGCCTATGGTCTATCCAGTTTATTTAACGGTTCACACATCCCATCACCATTAATATATCACCGCCAAGTCGTACCTGCTTGTAAGAAGATTAGAGTTCACAAGCAAGCCAGGATTGCGCATTGGGTGCAGGGGTGCACTGTTGATCCACAGTAGTTTCAAAAAAGAATACAACTCAAAATCCTGTTATGTGTTAACTGAAAATGCATTAGCGACACTCATTGGACTCTAGCGTCTTCGATGTTTATTTTGTGTGAGCTATGGAGTTAACGACTTAAATAAATAGGAATCCAGTCCAGTTCAAGTATTTACTAAACTGATCAACAATTCGAATTGAGAAAAAAAGCCCAAATGACACAAATCCGTAAATGAAATGCCTGGACAAAGTTACCTATTTGATTTTTCTGGTAAATACGTATTCAGCAAATCCAGATTTCTATAATGGCGAACATCTTTGCATGGTCGAGAGGTTCAGACTTTACTCATACCGAGCCATCTGTGCTGAAAGCTTGTACTGGACAGTTTGATGATAAGCATTCTCAGTACTATTTTCTAGGGTCATTAAACGCTTGTTTAATAACAAGTTGTAAGATTAAATTTGCACAATAACAAGTGTTCTACACCTCCAGGAGACCAAAATAATAGAAAATGAGAAACCGTAAGAATACCTGGAATTTTATATAATTACGGCGCACTACTTCGATTGGCCAATGAATGAAGGACAATGGCAGTTGAAGGCAGTCTATAAGTAGGATGTGTAGGTGAATGTCTGATTCAAGTGCTTGTTTTTAATAAATCGATGTTATTTTCCACAAATGCAAAGATAAGGCAATGCAAATGTGCCTGCCTCCCATGGAAGTGGTTCTTTGAAATTAAGATAACGTCGAGCTCAGCGACTAAATAGATTATTACAATTTTTCCGGAATTTCAGTCTCGTTCTGCTTGTAAATAATCCACAAGGACACAATGAACGTCATAACGTAAAGTAAATATTTTTATTCCAAAATCATTATCCAGTGATTGTTAAAAATAAGCACATTTGTCAAGAGTAAATATTATTTAGGAAAGGTATTCTATGTTTCAGGTTATGTACGAAAAAATTATTATGAATTAACGACTATTCAGGAATTCCATTCTAGGAGCGTGTGACAAAATAGAAGGTATAGTGTGGACACAATGAGGGAGACGATCATCATTGGAAATCCAATCCTAAAGATTTGAAAATATTATTATAGTCCCAAACATTTAATCAAAAAACTGTATAAAATGATCTATTTACAAGGACATTACCAGACTTTGAACATATCTCGCTAATACAAACCAATTTTAATTGCAATGAGTGCATTGCGCGAATCCGAACACGAATTCAGATTTCTAAAAGTTATCAGCAGTTCAACCAAAATCCATTTTTGAAATTAAAAACAAGTCGACTTCGGCTGCTTGCAGCAGTTTAAATTACTAAAAGTTTTTCGACATTGAAACTCTCAACCCGGAGTGCATAGCGTTATTTTGACCATAAAGCAGCGTCGTTAAATTCAAAGTTTTGAAGAGGTATGCTCCAAACGGTAAGGTCCCTTCAGTCATAAGTTCAAAACGTTACCTGAAATATTCCATGAATGAGAACCGGTATCCATGTTGGTCCGCAACGCCAGCACACACAACGTTTGCCGACGCTCCAATCAACGTCCCATTTCCTACAGAGAATTATGGAATTGTAGATAAAAATTAATTCAAGTTTTTTTTAATTAAACGTTTGTCTTTAAATATATCGCTGCTTCCGAACCTCCAAGGCAAGTTCCTAAAGCCAAAGCCCATATCAGCGGTTGAAGCGGGAGACTCAAATTCTCTGAAATCCGCGTCACGATTTGAATCATCATCGTTGTGAATGGAATATTGTCAATGAAAGCGGACGCAATGCCTGAAATCCATAGGATGAGGAGATTGGCTGCAGTCAGTCTTGAATCTTCATCCACGCCAGCAATCAATGATTCCGTCTGATTTCCGATCCATTCCAGCAGTCCGAGTCTCGACACTCCCTAAAGACCACACAAATCTCACTAAATATTTGACTGAAAAATAATAAATTGAATTTTTTTTGGCATTACCTCCATGACCACAAAGAGTGCCGAAAAGAATATGAGAGTAGACCATTCGACACGATTAAATATTCCTTCAAGTTCACGACGGTCTGCTAGAATCAAGAGGAAGACTGTCCCCAAAAGTGCCGTCCATCCGAGAGATAAATTTAATTGAGGGATTGAGTGCATGAAAAATAAGATGATGACAGTCGTAAGGACTATCCCACATTTGACCAAGAGCGTCCAATCACGAATTTTACACTACCGTAGAAATACTCAAATTAATTTCAAACATATTCATGAAGTTTACAAAATTTTTGCAGCGAGAACTTACGTTTGCTTCTAACTCTGCCAAATTCGCTTTGTATGTCTCATCGCTTTGCCTGTCAAAATTTCAGAGTTGTAAAATAAGTCTAGTCAGGTTTTCTATCGAAAAGCTTAATTTGAGGAAATGTTCTATAACTGACCCTCCTTTTTTGACAAGACGCCTGAGTTTATTCCGAAGGTTCAAAACTTTGGACATGAGCAAAGTTCGGACATGACTTTCATCTTTGGAGTACGAAGATAACGAGTCAGCAGCTCTCATCCATACATCAATCTCACGTTTGAGTTCTAAGGAACAAAGAAATCAGAACATGAAATTCATTGCAGACAAATAATGAAAGAAATATGACAGCAATTATATTTAAATCAATGAAGATAGTTTAAAATCTGTATACATACCTGCCACAGCATAGGGCTCTGAGAACTGAAGTGATTTCATTGAGCGAAAAGTTAAGCGGAGCTGAATGTATGCCACAATTAGTACGGGAATTATCCCAAGCATCATGTGTAGAGAAAATGTTGCAAAATCAATCCCAGAATTTATAACAGCATTATTATTAGCAATGATGACGTTTGGTGGATCGCCTACTGGCGTCATTGCTCCACCCATATTTGAGAATATCACAATTGATATCAAAATCGGTACAGGATTCAGTTCCATAGCCTCACAAATCCTACATTTAAAATTTCGGAAATGAATAACGTAATGTACTAAAATATCTGGAAAATATGAAAGCCTTACCTGATTGTGACAGGTGTCATCAAAAGAACAGTTGTCACGTTGTCCAGAAATGCGGAGACGATGGCGGTGAAGAAACAAAGTCCGGTAATAAGAGGCCATACTTTTCCATCTGTTATCTGTAATATTGAAAAAAATAATCATTTTGCTCAAGCAGTTATTTTGACATGACATTGGGTCTACTAATTACCTTAAACATAAGGAATGCGGCATAGTCAAAAAATCCAGTCTCACTAAAAATGGCGACGATCATCATCATGGAGAATAACAAAATCAGAGTATCCATGTCCAACCAAGAAATCATTTCTTCTGTCGTGGGTCTCTGTGAACACACAAGTTTCGTATTAGAATCTACAGGACGCTTTAAATCTAATTATTTGTATAAGTTTTGATCACCTCATTTACAAAAGCGAGTGCTCCGATTGATGCTGCCGCTGCTAGCATTGCCGCAAGAGTTCGATTCACCAACTAATTAGAAATAAAATGAAATTAAGTTGTGAATACGATATTAATTCGAGGGAGCAGTTAAAAATGTCTCACTTCAAATATGATCAGAATATAAAGTCCAACCATGACAAACCCTCCTAAGAAGGCGCCAATTTGAATGACCTCGGGCAGCAATCTTGCTGAGGCCATTACGGGAAACATTTCTTCAGTGTTTGTTCTTAGCACAAGGGAATATGTCTCGTTGGATCTGATGGGATTGTGAATTAAATGGTTATTGAAATTGGACGATTGTATCAAATATAGTATCACGATTACTGACCTCCAATTTGCTATGTCAAGGTTGAAGCCATGGGTGAGAATGGTTTCGCTCACATGCCCAATTTTATCTGGACTGAAGATCGGAACTTCCCATGACTCGCCAGTTGTCTGAAATTATAAGAAACATTTAATACTATTTTCGTTCGTAGGCAATTGTTTTATTGTACTGTTTCATACCTTCACAAGATTCCCATTCGCGTCATGTCTCTCGATATCAATAGTGAGAACACTTGAAGACAAATTCTCGTATTTGGCTGGAATGAATGCACCCTTTATGTAAATATTGAAAACTGGGTAATAAGATAACAGTAGCGGTGACACCAAGAGTGGGACTTCTGTTGACAGTAGAAAAATCCGACATGTTAGTTGACAATTAAGGAAGTTCAAAATCATGCCGAATTGAGTGTCTTACCATATGGAGTATCCTTTGATACAGCAATTTGCCGGAACGATATATGACTTTCACTAGTCTTCGTAATGACACCCTGTTTTGGAACATCAAAATTTTAAGGTCCTTTGTATACTAGTCACAAATATTTTCAGGTTATAAGACTCACGGCAACAGTCAGGAAAATGGCTACCACAATTCCTATTTTGATTATTCTGCCCCACCCAAATTCATCTCTGAGGTCATCTTGGTGTGGAAAATCAAAACTAGTAGTCGTCGGAGTTGGCGACGACAGACCACTATGAAAACCACTCGAACGTCCAGGACTTCCCCGGCCACCGCTTGAACGTCCGAAGTCATTCCTAAATAATGCGTGAAACTGAATTTGTCCCAGAATCTTTCGGAAATTGTAGTTTAGGAATTTTATTCAAAACTTACGGAAGCTCCACGTGGAGAAAGTTCAGATCTTGTTCAGGAGGTAAATTAATTATAGGAATGGTGAGTTGATGCTTTCTTTGCGTCATTGCCGTAAAATCAGTCTCGGCAGAAATAATTGGGTAAAGGGAAGAAGCTTCACCAAGAAGGGATTCCGTCTGTAGACCGTAAGACATCATTTCCGTCGGACTGTCTGACTCATACAGTTCCACTTCAATTGCACCATATGACCTGAAAAAAAAATACGGTCAGAATAAATTACATATAAAATTTTTAAAATAAATGTAAAATACCTTTGTAAAGATTCATGAGAGCCGAGCAGACTATTAGATGAGCTTTTGTCATCATTCTTCCCACTTTTTGATAGAAACAAGCTGGATTTACTCTAAATAAACAGACAATTATATTTCGATTTGCATCTCCAGAATAGTATAAGTTCTGAAGATACTAACTTTGACTGCATTGGCCAGAGATGAAACGTTATCTGTAAAATCCGACCAAATATTTGAAGGGCTCCTGAAAGCGGACATAGTATTTTCATCCGTCGTTGTCGTCATCAATTTTGTTTTATTTCTTGCAATATTTTTTAGAAAAATGTTCACTTCTTAGCTGTTTTTTATAGGACGTGGTAGTTTACGAATAATTAACGCTTGCGTTATTGTCACGGGACTTTGGTAGAGTACTTGATTTAGAGTCATTCAACTGCTGAGCACAAAACCTTGATTGCCAGTCGTATTTGACGCGTGGTGGGGATGTACGCTCCGAAAATTTATCATTTATTCTATATGAAAATAACAAATCCACTATCAGTTACGAATTATCTCGTACCAGAAGTGGAAACGATGATTACACACAATGAACCTCTTTTGTTTATGAATTAATGACGAACTGGAGTGATTTATTTGGTGTGCAAAAATTATGAAACGCACGAGGTTTTACGTCACCGGAGGGATTAATTAATCATTTGTTCTAAAAATGCTCCGAAATAAATTACGGTTTTGGAAAAACTAAGGTGCAGTTATGAAATCAATTCGGATTGACGTGCGTTGGGTAGCAAAATAATAAAGTTCGACTTTCAGGTAGTGTTTTGGGAGTACAGTATGTGAAAGTAAACAAAACTGGTAAGAAATCTCTGAACATGATTAGATTAATTTGGTGTAAATTTATATTCATATGGTCCTTATCTGTACTTACACGTTATATGTGGTGTACGTGTAATTTAATGTACCTTTTGGTTCCGAATTTACTCTGTTTACGGATATGTTATGTATGATTCCAAGGTAGCTCCAGACTATTCCTGAATTTTGTTATTAATTAATTGGGTAATTTTGATGGTCATCAATCAATCCAATTGTAAACGATAGTAGTGGGAGACAAACAAGCAACAGATTCAACAAACAATGTTGAACTAAACTGGACAAGGCTAGATTATTGGCTGTTGCGCAGCCTGAGGTTGGGGCATGGCTTAATGTCATTCCATCGCCACCGCTG
>JAQFYE010001510.1:0-22597 GCA_034694305.1 Protaphorura glebata | reverse complement strand
GGCTGGAATATTATTCTGGCACAAGCAACAACTGATACATAGAAAATTTTAATGTTCAGCTAATTCATAAAAAATTGCTTTTGAAAATCGTATTAAATTACGTGCGCCTACATTCTCATCGAAAGACACTATAATTAGGATTCAGTTACGTCTTGTCATTCCAAGTTTGTGCTTTGCTGGTATGTATGTTCATTACTTCGTTACTGGAATAAAAATAAAATTGTATTGAATTGAAAGCCACTTCCGAAATAATTATTTTTCATTCCAAAAAACCGTTAGGTATCCGATTCGGTTAGTATAGCGCATGGAGCATTAACTGTATACCTGAAGCGCATATTGTATAAGAAGTATACAAGAAAACCGACAGGAAACTAATGTACAATTAGTACTAATTGTATTTAAAGTATAAAAAAAGCATAAATCGGTATGTATACATTCAAAGTATAAATGACATTAAGAGTATAAACGGTATACAAAGAATGTACTTCAGCCACCACAGTAATACATAGCCCGTATACAATTTATGCCCCACGATGCTTCGAGACAGCATATAATGCATAAGGTCGAATGTATACTCTGATGTATTAAATAGTTTATACTGTTTTTCGGTATGGGAGTGCCAGAAGAGAAAATAAAATTCCGATCCGAATGATTCGACTGGTTCAGTTGTGTACACGAAAACCGAATAGAGGACTATTCGAATAACGAAAACGACAATTACCCACCAAATATTCTGTTGACGAAGTATTAACTAACTGAATATTTGGTTAACCGAATAATTCGGTTCTTCCATACGAATATGAAATGTAAAAAAACTAATTTGCACAGCACTACTGTAGAGAGTTGAACTAACATTCAAAATTCGCAATAACTTAGGCAGTAACATACCCTGGATGTGCAAGATGAAATTGAAGTTCCCAAGATTTTAGGAGAGAAAGAGTCTTGGGGACAAAAACTAGTGAACTATTAATCATAAAATATCATAATTGCTTTTCTACAAATAAGTATTGGGAGTTGAAGTGCAGTAGTGGAGTGGTACGGCTACGGGACGATTCATTTTTCTATAATCGTAGGTTCATTTGAGCAAGTGTACAAATTAACCAGAAATCGCTACATACGTTATTCCTTCTAAGCTACCGTTCATTAAGGTGGTTAATATTTTAAATGTTAAACAAATTTCCTAATCAAATCGACATCATTAAATAGAACTACAGTAATACTTCAATATCATACTTGCCCAAGCTTGAATAGTTTGGTACTATTTATATACAGGAGCATAAAAGGATAAAGTTGAAATGGAAGTAAATCCATATTTATGACAGTTTTTCCGAATTTGACATTGTCTGACCCCTGGCTCACAGTTTCCATATTCAAATAAAGCTTTAATATACAATGTTTTCAGACGGATCATTTTATACATTCAAAAGTCAATTCAAGTTACAGACTTCGAAAGAGATGAGTCTAGTGATGGATGACACTGGTTGAATTGAATGCGAATCGTGGGAGTAAGTGCATGTCTTTGTAGACGGCTATTTAAAATAAAAACCTAGCGTGGACAAGGGTTACTATTCACATGTAAATTAGTTAACCAAAATTTTCAGCACCGTTCAATTTGGATGTCAAGTTTCGTTGGGAGAAAAAATTATTAAAATTATTTTTAAGAGCATTGGATAGATTTAAAAGGAATATACCAGGTAAGGTCGTAAGAATAATTGATCCATGAAATGTTCCTATTCGGAAGCATGTCATTTGTTTATTTTTTAAAAAATATATTGGCGACGTCTTTCATTGTTTACATTCCAGCCTTACTTTACACGTCTACCTGCCTGAAATGACACACACATGAGTATTTTTTCCCTGACCTAATTTTTACGACGGAATACTATCCCTCGTAAACACATCTGACATAACTATTGCAAAATCTCTCTTTCAAGTAATTTTTAAAGTACATTTGCACTCAACTCCGAATCGTGTGCAAAATTATATACCACTCAGTACATCATCGTCATATCAAATTGCATTAAAACTTCTCTTCAATTACATTGCGAATACTTCCCATGGACACATGGACTGCCTTACCATTCAATTCATTGCATTATTGTAATTTTTTGCTCGCATGTTGATATGTATTCATTTTATTTCATGTTCCATGCACAACACTTTACTTTTGTCTGAAATCCAAATCCATGTAAAAAATAAAAATATTCCGCGACGTGGTGTCGGCGTCATCGCAATCTACTAACTATTTACTAAAACTTCAAATGACTTTTGTGTACCCTGTCATTTCATTTCACGGAGTTTAGAAATAAAAAGCAAAACGCAAAAGGAGAACATTGTGAAAAACAAGGACAAATGTATTGCAGAAATTCTGAATGGAATAATTTTATACGACGTAGTATTACTTAACCCAAGTGAAGGGATTAAAATTTCAAAATGGATAGGGTAGTTAATTCCATAATTAATGGCTACACTGTTTCTCACGAGTTCATTGAGGAAGATAAATCAACAATTTCGTAAGGTTGAGTACGTCCGGTTTAAACAATAAATAACTATGTATTCATCCATTCGACAACGTCACACCACCATATTAAGTCTTCAGTTCGGCCCGGACCTTTCCATCTAAAGAACCACTTAATTTTTTACTCTGTAATTTCATTGACGACAAGTCTTAGGAAATCCCACCGTTGTAACAATGGTGACTACTTTCTACTCGTATATCCAATCCGCAATTAATTAATTTTTGTTTAGTTTACACTTGCTATTATTGCTATAGTATTTTTTTAAAATTTGTTATTCACCTAATGTTGATTTATCTCGCATATCTGAAAAACACCCTTGAGATATTGAAAAAATAGTTGGTTGGTATGCCACTTTGTGCACCAAGTACTGATCGGGGTCACTTACCTCGCTAATTCCAACCTAAACTAATTACGACCAATTGAAACGAGCACATCAATTGACACCACTACATGATTTCCGTGCCATTCCTTGACATACGTTTATTCAGGCAGCGTCAGAAGACCAATGATAATGAATACGGATACGGGTATCCATAATCGGCTCGAAATGTCAAGAGTTCAATCCCTTGACCGGATATGGTTTGAGATTGCTTTAACGTTTCCTACCACTAAGTAAAGGGTACGTTTGCTAGACCAAATAGAAATCAGGGACTTCCCCCACGAACAAAAATGACATTGAATTCATCAGCCGCATTATGCTATTTAATTCTCCTCATTGACACCAGAGATTATCTGATTTATCTGGCACCAAGGAATAATTTTAAATATATAAAAAAAAATCACATAAGTATTAAAAATTAAAAATGTCTTTGTTTCATTAAAAAAGTTAATACGGGTGTTCGTATTTATTATTAAAAAAAAAATGCGAAAATGCGATATATATTTTATTCAGTTCCAGGTTGATAATAACAACCCTCCAACTCCAACATACTCCATTCATATCAATTCTGAATTCTGACAGAATTTGGATTTCACTTGAATGATGTTTGAAGACAATGGAGGATGAGGACAATGAGTGGCATATAGCGTACAAGCGCTTATATTATTGTATCCATATAATTTATCCATTTCCTTTGCGCAAAACCGGATTTGCCCTCAATTTCCTGCTACACTCAAAATGTCAAAACCTATTCATAATTCACACGGTATGATTTTCAAGTATAATTCAGAAACGAAATAATTGGGTTTCGATGCATGAAATAGGACACATACAGTGGAATGTATGATGCGTGGTAATTTACTTTACCATAAGTTTAACTTTGCTATCTTAAAGTTCCTATTGGAAGGAAATTACCAGAAAATGCCAGTATAACAAATGGAACTATTGTTGAAAGATGGGATGCGAGATAACCTCCATCCTACACCTACTTAAGTTGTTACTGTGTAGTTAACTTCACATTGGAATTTTTAAATCAATTCAATTATTGAACTGTGCTGAAATGGAATTTCGTTGTATCGATCGAATAATTGATCCGCAACTGCATCCCATAAAATATTACACCCCGCACTTCATGACAGGTGTAAAACTTACATTTCTAATTAGTATAATGATAATTACACAGAGTGTTAATTAGGATATTAGTATTAGTATTGATTTTGTCACCGCGATTTCATAACTGGTATTGACATGCATATGCAACTACAACATTAGTGTATGCGAACCATAAAAGGTTTCGTGAACCGAATTCCTTAGAGTAAATGGTCCCGTATTCGTAACCTTCGTTCAAATTGACAATTTCAGGAAGGTAACATTTTTATACCTCATGACTGTACGAAGAACAGAAAATCTTAATTCAGAAAACGTAATTTTACCTTGAATACATAAGACGATTATTCAATTAATTCAACAAAAGGACTTGGTAGTTATGTAAATCATCATACATAGAAGCTACTTATAGAATAAAATGTTTATAATATTATTGGGAATAATATTAATATAGATTTTCGTTGGACAAATAGTAGTGTCATACTGGTGCAGTGGTGCATAAGACCTGCCTAAGCACAAACAGTTCACTTAATAGGTAATAAACTTAATTACGCCTAGAATTGATTTGTATTATTATATTATCTCTTTTCCAATTTCCTCAAATTTGTCGACTTAATATTCTGTCGTACAAACAAGGAAACATTTTTTATGTAAAACCGAATAAACTCAAAAACCTACCAGAGGAACTCCACCAAGCGTTCTCTGAACCGGTACTCGGTCAAAATACATAATGTCGCTTTAATTTGAAAATATTTAAAATTTGGGACATTCCGACCATATCTTTCCATGCATATTCTGGAATATGTCAATGTCAATGTATGGGATAGTTTTAATAAGAAATTTTTGTCTGCCGACGAAACTGTGACAGTACACTTGAAACAACGAGTCTTCGAATTTATCTGATCTGGGCTGTTACACGTGGAAATCGTTCCTTGTAATTTAAATCAAACAATATGTACTGTCTCAAAATGAATTCCATTACCATTGACCGTACTGACCTTCAGAAAAGGAAGCAGCATTTCTTCACATTACGACTACCCAGTTTACAATTAACGATGGGAACTGAACCAGGATTGTATTATATGTAACCAAAGAATTCTACTGTGCATTACTTATTAATTTAATAAAATAAGTATGAAGAAGAAATGGCTTCAAATGGCAAAATATGCCAATATGGATATCTCACAAAAAGCATACAAAATTCAAAAATTAAAATTACCTGAGTATTGCATAATATCTTCGTGGTGGATATTCTTATTCATTCCATTTTTCCCATTTTCTACACACTTAATTCCTTGTAACTGATTTCCAATATTTCCATTCCCCGGTAAATCATCCACAACTGCTAACACACCATTTCCTCTACAGATTGGCATTTTATAATATTTTCAATTTCCAAAAACCCAATTCAAAATGAAGAAGCGCTATTTTTCACAACACCACAACTCTTGGTTGAAAACTACACTTTTTCGGAATGTCAGTCCATCTTTTTGAGTGAATTAAGTCCACTTCACTTCACTTAGTCCAAGTTTCAATTTAATTGGAGGTCTAGACACTGAATCAGTACATGGAATATTATTTTTCTTATTGGGATTCTTCATACGTCCACTGCCGACTTTTTTGAAGTTATAAGCACTTGGTCTCGAGGATGTCATTTACTTTCCAATTCTAAAGTTAAACTGAGGATGAGTCTTCACAAACTGGTTTACTAAGGTATTTACCCAACACATAATGTATAACGCAATATTTTAGAATTTACATCTGAGCTGTCGTGGTTATTAATGTTAAACTTTATTATTGCGTGATGAAAAGCCAAGCTTAAGCTCTGGCCGAATCACTGATGAGTTTAACAGACACATTGATGATTATTTGTTATGTGCATATTTATTATCTGTAATCCATATCCGTCTGTTTATTTACGACATGTATAAGGACTCCACTCAATCACTTGTGTCGTATTTATTTAATCTGACCGTTTTATTTTTACTGGAGTTTCGGTTGACAGTTGCCGGCCCTCTTAAATCGATCAACTACGTTTAGTTCTTCAATTTCATGACAAGGAAATGCAAGAGAAGTTGAATGAAAAAAACCCGGGTATCCGCCGGGACACTCCGTTCATCGGCGAAAAAAAAATTAATGACGGGAAAAATGCATGAAACACGCATGATGAGGAAATTCTCTGAGGAACAAGAATGAAACCGGTGACGGCCAGGTTGCCGGGTAGTCACCCGGGTATTTTATTGACCGCCGAAAATCTGAAAAATAAAGCATTATGATATTTAACGAAGTCCCACGACTTGTTAGGATGAGACAGTATGTCGTGTTCGCTACGGCATCAACTTTGTTTTAAAGCCTTACAATATGTATTTATTAATTTATTAAGCTTCGACGTGGGATAGTTGCAACGGAAATTCTTTTTTATCTGTAATATAAAAATAATTGTAGATTTGTGTCAATATGAAGTTGAAATTCTAATATTATCAGTAAAACTAAAACTCAAGAGCAATTTCTTGTTTTGCATGAAATATGATGATAGTAAAATCAATGTGTACAAATCAAACCAACTAATATGGGTCAATATTATATTAGAAGGGTAAAAATGTGATTTGTGTGTAAACAAAAATATGGGACATTTGTCTCAATATTTTTAGTCAGTTCTAATAATTTCCGAATTATTCCTGAGTATATTTTATTTTCTTTTGTATACCCAAATTTTAAATATAATTAAATTTTGGTGTTGACACACAGACTGTGCTTGAATGTACAGATATGAGCATACTTGTGGAAAATGTTACGATATAAAAATGAGATATGTGTGTACCAAATTTGACACGGATATCGCTTCAAGATGTTGAGTTAATTAAGTGAAATTTTTAAAATAATCAGGTAAATAGGAATCCACCGAAATGTTTGTTCTGTACGGAATACCAGGAAAGATCAGGGTTTTAGTTGATAGAATCACAATCAACAATCAACCTATTTTCTACAAAGCGTATACTTGTACGAGTCAATTTGTCCATGCACGGCCTGCGAGTGTTACGAAGAAGAAAATGTGCGCTAAAAATACTTAACCTAATTTGAGCTTATTTTAAAGGGAATTAATTCCAACAATAAGAATCTTCTTCAAGAAAATGTCCGGTTTGGAAAAAATAAAATATTAGAACTGGAAAATTGGCTAACAATAAGCTATCTAATAAACTCAGCTATTTTATTTTAACATTATAATCTGCGCTTATTAATTTATTCAAACATGACCCCCTGAAAATACGTAATTTTTGTGGAATAAAATGTTGGAAATACAAAAGCTACAAGAAACTGTCTAACGAAATCCAGGTTCTTCAAACTATTTAATTCAAAAGATATATTTGTATGTATACTTCTTAATTAGGCAGATAAAAAATAGTTGTTTTTTTATTCAGTTAACTCTTCACTGTTGTAAACAAGAGGACCGTATTTAATAATAGGAATCCTAAGGACTACACAGCAAAATCAAGACACAAACTTGCAAGTAAATTCGAAAAAATAAAAGATTAGTAAAGCAATCAATTTAATAATAAAATACCCACAAAGTGATTTGTTTTAAATGAAAAAATTAGGTTTCTCGGAGTTTATCTAATTTTTATAACCCATAAATCTTAAAAATAATCTTAATCCTGAAATGCTTCTTTGGGTAAAAAAATATAATATTTGACAACGGAAAAGATAATGGAACCTGTATTATGTAACCTTATATTTATGCTTCCGATTGCAATGACGCAAGACGTGGAAGTTTGCATGCACGGAAGTTGCATCGCAAGAAAACAAAATCGTGTGTTACGTATTTCATAATCTCACGTCTTCCTCGCTCAATATTTCCGGTTATTTAAGTCAATATAATACAAAGAGACAAATATTACAATATTAGGTTAGGTCTACTATTTTTGAAAAGTAGTTTCAAATTTTTGAAGTGCTAATTCAAATTTTCAAAAAAAATATTTTTTTCACAACTCCACGATTCCTAACATTAGGGATTCGTTTTGCCTTTGTAATTTTTTTAAAAATAAAATTGACACTGTCACTGTCCTTATAAAATTTTAAGCACCTGTTAAGGGAATTGATCCTAGTTCTCAGAAATGAATTATCAAAATGTTGTGAATTACCGCAAGGTGAATTCTCAAAAACTTTTGCACACAGCACATCACTACACGTGTAGTCTTACATGCACATTACCGTCATTGTGAGAATTATTTAAAAAACAAACAAACAACCAAAATGAAAAAGTAAATAAATTGTTTGTTAGTAGACTACCGGATGTAAGATGATTATGTAAATTGTGAGCTCATATTGTGATGTGATGTGTGGCCGGTTCAAGAGGAAGAAGGGGTTTGAAACCAACTCTCTCTTTTACCACCAAATAATTGACTGAATGCAACACACAGGGAGTTCCAACACTCACGTCCACCTCTCAATTGGAACCACGTCAAGAACTGTAAAACCACTGTATCCTTCCTCCAATTATTAACCCATTACTTAACCCCCTTACTCACTTTCCATATCAACCTGTTTCAATGCCTCACTGTATTTACATGACCAAATACCACAGAATATGTCTCAGGAAAATAGTTGAGTTCCCGGTGTTTGGAATCATAAAAATTCCAAGTCCCAAGCTCCAAGAACGATTTCGTTGTCTGATTTGGTCGCTTCATGACATTTGGACCACTTTTCTAATCTATTATTTTTTTCTGAAAAAATTCGGTTAGCTTCACTCGAACTAGGATACTAGGAATGTTGGAAACGTTTTTGAAAGATTTTAAAATAAAACGTATTCTACAAATGTCATGAATCGCAAAAATCTATCAAATGTCTTAGCATGGCGAAACAGCAAGGACCAACCTGCTCCTCCTACCAATTATTAATCCAACCATTTTCCCTTTGTTCAGATTCCATACTATTGATTTGTCCCAATTTCTAATTCTATTCTGCAGCGATACATGTGCTACTAAATGTACAACTTTGAATTCTATGTATATAATAGCAAGATAGATGAAGCCATTGTCATTTCGCTATGGTGAGCGTTCGATCACTTATTCAGACATGATGTGGCGGTTGCTTATTACAGTAGGTCACAATAACGTTGCAATATGAACTGTGCAGTAGTATTACTCGTGATATCTTACGACGTTCTTAAATTATCCTTTGCGATCTGGTATGTCTCATCCATGTTTCTATTTATACAAATAATGTCACATTGACCTTAAGTGGTAAAGGTACAACGATGAAATGACAAGTTTCCTATTACACAATGATATACACTCGTGTATCACTTTTCCGTAGTGTACTTTTGTATGAAATCACATCTTTGATGTCCGTATCTCGGGAATTCATACAATTCTTTTTCGATTGTCGTAGTTGGCATCTCTTCAGATGTTCCACTAAAACGCATTTCCGTACCATTATAAGAACCACCAACCTGATTTGGAATGTTAACTGCGACAGAAACTGCCAGATAAGCTTGGCCAAACCGCAAAGGAGTCAGTGCAGTAGAGGTTGGTCAACAAGTGGGAAATCCTAAATCATTACGGCATAGTACTAATGAAAGGAAGTAATGAATGAATAGGAACATTTCGTTTTATGGGATCACCTTGAAATTGAATTGCACTGTGCAGGCAGACCCAATAATTGTTGACAAGTTGTAGTGTAGAGTCTAGCTCAATATCCATGAATCAGGTTTAGATTCAGATTAGATATTCGTGATGATGTAATAATGTGAGAATTGTATGAAACTAGTACGATTCCAAAAATAATTTTTCACTTAATTATGAGAAATATGTGGCATCAGGTCAGGTGCGCAAATAATTGAAGAAAATGGTGATCCGGATGACCCAAACGGCAACCGCTGCTGATTCTATCCATCAGCATTCTCCAACTTATTTCACTCGTATGCGTGTGCCGTCAGATTACAGGCACCAAATCTGACCCCGTATCTCTGGGCACAGCTTTTATGAGCGAAACTTTTATGAGCGAAACTGTTATGGGCGAAAAAATACTGTTATGAGCGAAACGCGGGATAATGAGAGTTGCCGGTTCCCCCAAGTACTGGAAAACACTTAATATTAGTAACTTTAACGATAAGAAAAAGTGACAGGTGAGCTCCAGCTACTCTTTAGTTGTTAAATGTTAATGAACTGCATTTTTAGTGCAGTTCTGTATTGCTAATTCGTTAGCTAGTACCTTCGTACGTACGTCCTATCGATTTTGAGAAAAATGGAAAGAACTTGCTTCGAGTTAATGCTCCGGACAGAACAGTGGATTTGAACGATATCGTTATTTTTGACGACTATCAAATTGTGCTGAATCGTTCCATTCCAAAATTAATCGTTTAGCGGGGAAGCGACACGTAAAAGTTTTTGCGTTGGTTGAAGTAATGCAAACTCTTCAACGTGAATCAGAAATTGAAATCGCAAGACTGAAGTCTGGTAATACCCCAATACCAATTAAACTCAAGTACAGAATTCTAGAGGAAAAAATTGTGCACTTAAAATCCTCACTTTCTGCTGGAAGTATATTACATTGGTGGACTACATAGATGCAATTTCTTTCATTTTTGATCTGGAAAAGTAGGCTTGATTTTTATAATTTGCAAATGTAAGTGATAATTATATGTATAATATAATCTAACCATGACAGGACTTGATTTTAGCATACGCACTTATCGCTTAATTTTACTGTTGAATTCATATTTTAGTAAACTTGTCTCGTCTTGTACAAAAATTTGGTTTGGAGGAACTGGCAACTCTGTAGCCGTCATTTTCCCACGTTTCACTCATAACAGTATTTTTTCGCCCATAACAGTTTCGCGCATAAAAGTTTCGCTCATAAAAGTGGACCCCGTATCTCTGTCCTTAAAGATTTGCTATTTCCAAAGATGCGGGTTTCATGTAATTCTGCTCTGACTGAGTTCCACTATCTACGGACTTGATGTTTTTTGGTCCTCCCAGTGCAATATTAGAAAGATTAATAACCCTGCTTAGTCTAGACAAACGCGTTCATAGAATAAAATTTATTAGAATAACCTCTTTTTATATTCGTGATTCTTCGATCTTTCAAATGCCTGATCGGCGTCTTAAACAGAGAATAATAGTTTATCTTAATTAGGGAAGAAAAAATGATTTACTATTTGTAGTACATACTATATAGTAAATTATTTTCTACAATTATTGTGGAAAATCAAAATATGTATCACATGATTTGCAGGCTTATTTAATCGAGTAGATTTTATTGTACGAGAGATTCAGGATATGCTTCAGAATAACTTATGATTGACGTTTTCGATCTACTCCAGAAGCTTGAATTTAAATGATTATTCACATTTTATAGTATCGGAACCAAAGTAACTAGTACATAATAAGCAGCCTAACATTTGTATGCGGATTTGGTTGAAGTTTTATACGTGAACGTGATACTTATATTGATATTAACCCAAAAATAATAAATTTTGATGATTAATCGGCAATGTTGAAAGACGAACTATAACTAAGGGAACTAAATATGGACATTCGCCAGTCGGTCTGACCTGATTATTTAATTTAACTCTAAAAACTCCAAAAACTCCATATCACAAAATATTTCGATCGATCTTATTAAAATCGTCAGTTGTCATTCGTCAATATTCGTAATTCGGTTCATGCAATGCTCAGTGATGGAATTCCGGAACGAAATTACCGAGAACTCGGCTTCGGTCCGAATATTCGGTCCATTCGTCTATTTTCATTCATAGAATAGAATACAATATACCGTACATTCAGCTGGGGCCAAAGACCGAAATGTATCAATATTCAGTATTACATATTCGCTTGACAGAATATTCAGACCACGATCCGATCCTGCAATAAAATTCTAATAAATACCAAAATCGAGAGTACCAAATATTCAACCAAGAACAGAATATATCCAAGTGGATGATTGGTAGGTACTAAACTTTTGGTGGCTTGTGGAGATTACACATTGCCGATTTTCAGGCTTGATCAGAGAAAAATGTAGTGGTCTCCATTGACAAAAAATAGACTTCTGGCAACAAAAGTCAAGAACAATGGATGAATACAATTCTTTCCCAACTTTGACACAACATAGAAAACGTTTTATTGAAAAAGTTAGAAATTTTTAGACCGCTAGCTTCAACAATAGTCATGAATAGAGTACTTGCTTCCTAAATAAATCCAGCACCTTCGTAGCAAAAGGTCTAATCATACAGCCCATATAATTTCTCTAACACAACAATACAACCTACTAAAACTATTATTTCTCTTTTTACTTTAATTTACATAAGTTTGTGTCAGAATTAAGTATATAGCGATGTCTTGAATTTGATTTCATAATAGCCGCATTCAATACTTACGAGGATGAATATGTATGCCAAGGACTGAATCATATTGAAATCGGCTATTAAAGTGTATGTCATCATACTGACCCTTGCTCAGTAATGTTCCATCAACAACAATTACTTCCAAAAATGCTTACTCATAGTATTCGGGATGATAGAGATGTACCGAATATTAGGTTTCTATTCGACCAAACGAATACCATAAATATTCCGTTTCGCAAGGATTTATATTCGATATTCGGACGAATATCGCTAAAACCGAATATTCGGGATTCGGTGCAAATGTATCCCTATAGATGTATGTGAAGTATTCGGTTTCAGTGGAATTGTCGCAATAAAATTTACCAAGTGACATTTTGTGATCTAATCCTTGGATGCGATTTGATTTGCACATTTCATATCATTTTTATGTGTTCGAATTCGATTCCTTTTAAAGAGGAAACCGGGAACGGGTGCATGTGCCGTGTGCATTGGCATTGTGTGTGTGCGGACTCTCTGCACTCCGCTGCGCATAGTGAGTTAGGTGGACAACCAAATCAAAATTGACCATTTTATCTTTTCTTTGAATTTTCGAAATACAACCATAAGTACGACGAAATTGTGCCAGTTAACAATAGTTAACTGTCAAAGGGTCAATTTCAAATTCCAGTCGGACAACTTTCTCAAGAGTCAACGCTGAACGCCGCGCCGGTGTAAGTAAAAATCATTCTTCATTTTCTTTTTCTGAAACAAATTCGGGGAAATGAAAGATTTCATATAAAATCGGCCCGATAACAGAGGTGGTCTTTCTACGGGGTGGTAGTTTAATCAGTCAGGACAGTTTGAAATGCACCTGCATTAATTTTTACTACTTCGAGTCTAATTGCATCGAGAAAGATGTTTCTGGATTTACGGAGTTAAATCCGAAAATTTACTGTTACAAAGTTACTCAAAGTCAAAACTGCGTATTAAGATAGTGAAACGATAAGCCGTCGTTTGACATTTTAAAGTTTGAACTTCGTACCAAAAGAATGCGCGCATGTTTCGTGAATATTTGTCATTATTTGTCATTTGCCATTTTGGAACGATATGCCATGCCGGCATTATCCATTATTTGCCACTGGTATTTACCACCTGCGAACACTGTGTCTGGATGGTAAATTAACACTGTTTGAAAATAGGTTGAACCGATCTCGTCTAATTAATTGCATCCGGGTAAATCCCAAGATATTCCCAATGAACATAAAACATCGTCCGTTTCGTAAAATTTCTCTATCCCCTGGCTCTTTAAGAATCGGGAGTCCTATATAAGGTGAAACTCTGGTGAAGCCGAAACTTTCGAACGAATTTTAGCTTTTTAGCGAGATGAGTACTCAGAAGTCAGAACTATATTTTGTTTTAGTCGACGAAAAAATTAATAATGTCTGTGGATTTGATTCGCCTTCTGAAATCAATAGTAAATGATAAATCTTGACAATGTGTTTAAGATTAGAAGACCATTTTAGAGGTAGTTCTTAATGAAATTCGTCTTATTGCTAGATTAAAATATGGGGATTCAAAGTTTTTGCTGTTATCGATGATTCTTGCATGAAATCCCTGTTCGTACTATGTGCATATATTTTTTGTTCTTGTCCACGTATTACTTGGAATGATCACCTACCTGGATATACATAAATAAAGGTCAATGGAGTAAGAAGTAGTAAATTCCATTCAGCTCTTCTTTTCTGTTCAGTTGAACAGAATGCCGACTTGAATAAATTACAGATTAAACAACTGAGAATATCGCAGGTAGAAAAATATCATCTCAATTGAATGATTGACTCGTCCGAAAAGGGAAGCACATTTCATGTTATAACTTCGACAATCACTCAGAAATTAGGCATTTCAAGGGAAGAAAACCCTAGTCCCGAAAAGGAAAACGTTTAACAGCTAGAAATAGAATTATCATTTGCTATTTTGCTTCATTGTTCATTGTTTAAGTGTACAAACACTAGAACTTCTGGGATATCTCAATGGAGGTCAGCATCTTGTGTCGTTTTGGCATGTCAGTCAATTTTATCTTTTACATGAAGAATGGTTTCCATGTGAGTGCCCGGTGCCGTAAGTACTTCGTTATTTCCGTACGATTTGAATCCTTATTTTGAATCATTAGATCCATCAGATCCAAGTGATCCAAGGTAAGTCGTTGTTAATATTTCTAGCCTGAATAGGATTAAACTCATGTCCAATTTCAACGTCCTCTCGTGGTGAGGTGGCCGAGTGCACTGTTCATACTCTGGGTACTCTGGGTTCAAACCCAGGCTAGGGTATGAATCAGAGGTAGTTTGGGTCATCTCAGAGGGCTTGGTTAATGATGAGAAACAAATCTGAGGTCCTCAAGTGTGCGCAATGCGCTCCTGTACGAGGCTAGGGTTTTTCGGTTCTTAGGAACATGACGAATTTATCTTTATTTGAAACCTTAATTTTTGAAGAATGTGTCACACTTAAATTCTTTTGACAATTTATCCTAGATAATACCTTATCTACTTTTTGACCACCTTCTCAGCCAAAGCGTATGAAATAATGTCGCATAAATTTCAAAAAAGTGAAATCCATTGAACTGATTATTGATTAATTCCCTCGCTATGCTCTACACGTCACTTGAGCAAGTTGTGTGGATTATCTTGCAGAGGATCAAGCTAGATATGGAGTATTTATTTCAAAATTCCTGAGCATTTCACCGCGATTTCTGTTGGCGATACTTCCGATAAAAGCCGGATTCGGATTCGGATTCGCGCGGTGAATTATTGTAAATATTAAATATTAGGCTGAACAAGAGATTTTAAGAATCCTGTAGCCGGATTCGGATTCGAAATTTGAATCCGGATTCGTGCGGATCACTATGTTTGTTTCATTCTCTTTCAGCCAATTCGGCTGGGGAGATTAGGAGTAAAAAGTAATACAGAACCGCAATGATTGTTTATTAAATGTTTATTATTTGATATGCTTAAATTTTTTTTTTGCAATTTCTCCTTAGGTCGACGTCACCGCACTAAAGCACTGAGGGCGGAACGACATATTTTTTGGACTCATTTCTCGTCTTCACTTTCACAGTTGTAAGTAACAATCTTGCCATTTCGGTCTAGCTGGCCGCGACCTCCTGCTTGAGGTTCTATTGATTGTGCCTGTCCAGAAAAGCATTCACACAGACGTCGATATATATGCTCAGAATCAGAAAAAAATTGTGACCTTCTGGATTAGGTAGCTGCGACTTACAAGGTGTTTGTAGAGAAAAGTGTAGCCATAACATCGGCGACATATGACGTACCGTTTCGGAGAGGTGGTTTGCCGAGATCAGGTGGTTGGAGTTGCAGGGACAGGTTTCACTATAGTTCACTATCTCAATAGCATTTTATGTTTTACTTCACAGATTCAAATGGCGACCACGTCTGCTCACCGACGATTAATGCGCGATTATAAGAGCCTTCAAAAGGATCCACCCAATGGTGCGAGTGCCGCTCCAACGGACGACAATTTGTTCTACTGGAACGCCATTATTTTTGGCCCAGAAGGAACCCCCTATGAAGACGGAACATTTAAACTGGTCTTCCGGTTCCCCCAGGATTATCCGATTCGACCTCCAGTTGTCCAATTCACGTCTGTCATCTTTCATCCGAACGTATACCACTCTGGGAACATTTGTTTGGATGTTCTCAAAAGTCGCTGGAGTCCATCTTATGAGGTTTCATCTCTCCTTCAGTGCATCCTATCGTTGTTGAATAATCCCAACCCGGCGTCACCTGCCAATGGCGTAGCAGCGACTTTGTACACTCAGAATCGTCATGAATACAATCTACGAGTTCGTGATTGTGTGGAACAATCCTGGGTGGATTGAACGATCTTGACCTCATGTGCCTTCACCACAGAGGAAATGTCTTCCATCCATTAAGAATACGTTACATTCCAATAGTATAAAAATCTAAGATGAGAAATTCTCAGGGAGTTAAAGAATGAAGTGTAGCAGAGTTGTCGGGAATACTTATAGAAATCTAATTTCAATTTTGTTAAGTATCAAGAGTTCGTAATCAAATATGTACAATTTAAATTACAGTTCAAACAATTCTGATGATGTACTACTTTTAAATTAAAAAAGAGTAAACAATCATAGTAAACAGTGTTCAGGAGTGTCAATTATTATTTGCTAATTAATAATCTTTAAACTCATAGTTTATAATTTAATGCTGACTTGCAATGTCTTTTATTATGTGTATTTCAAATGACAAAATAAAACAATGTGACACTCTTGTTAAATTGAGTATTAACTACGAAGTTATTGTAGATTTTAGTTTAAGGACAAAGATGTGGTCTTCTCAGCCCAGTGGTTCCCTCAGTCAGGGACGTATCCGATTCAAGAATCTCAGAAAGTACATTATTTCCAGGAACAATCGCTGGATACTGGATACAAGGGTACTAATTGAAATAGTCCATTCTCCATGCCATCCATGTTAGAGATAGATTCTAAAACTTTATATAAGTCATCTACGCGTTCGTTCATAGTAAAATCGTCTTTTACAGCTTCTAATACCCCGATCTCCAATAGAACCCCAACCCGAGTCTCTAATGCAGTCCGGGTACTTTCCCACCTTTCCATAACTAATAATAAAGAAAGCGATCGATCTGGAAACTGATTTTAAAAATACAACCCCTGAGTTATATTAGAAATTTTACGGTAGCCATACTCTCAGCATTGACGGGAGTGGGAATTCACTTAAAAAATGACATCACTATCACAGTCTGGTTGCTGTTGGCTTAACTTAACTTAACTTAAACAAATTGATGTTAAGGGTTGAGGTGATTCGGTAAATAAAATTAAGCGAACTGAAATAAACGCAGCTAAAAAATAGTCTACACAACTATAATTCATCCAGTGAACAGTCTTCATCCAGTGAAAAGACAATGCTTCAGGAGGTTCAGGTCAAGTCATTAAATCAAAATACTTAAGCAGGTCAAAGTTTTAAAAAACTACCCTGCAATATTGCAAGCAGTACCAAAAATGCGATATGAAATTATCATATTTTAAGCTCGACTAAAATAATTATTCCATCGCAAACATTTCTAGAATTAATTTGAAAAATTCCGTTACTCCTAAATTCCAAAAGTAGTCCTAAACGCAATTAATGATTTAAACATGTTAGTTTCCATTATCATTATCATCGTCACTTATTTATTGACACTGACACGGCCGGAGACTAAATCAACGTTACAACAATAATTTTGAACAATAACGAATTAATACATACTGTTAATGTTAATATGTATTTGGTATATGGCAGTGCAAAACTTGGGGGGATAAGGAAAAAACGAGAAAAAACTCATCCCGTCATTCCAAAATTGGACGACAGTGATTACTCCCAAGTTATGCCATTCCCAGCTAAACTAAGGTTGGATTTACATCCGGAAAGATATGTGGGCAGGTACCAAGATTCTCCAACTGGGATTCCTCTAGTCTCCAATCCAGACTGGTCAAAAGCCAAAAAAAAACTGCATTCTTCTCAAGTCAAGTGTTTGCTGGATTCATCATCTTCATGATTTTCGAATGGGTCACGGAGGGACTCCACCAAATGTCTTACACAATGATTTGGTACAAGCATGCCAACGATTCTGAGATCTCCAGATCGAACTCGGACAACTTTCATCTTGGCAACTGAACTCCTGTCGGAACAATTAACTAACACGCTTTCCACTTTTTGCCAGATCGCGAGAATCGTTCCACTAATGACAAAATACGTTCTTTTCCGAAGTCCAAATTCACAATCGTACCCAGCTAACTTGTTTCTACATCTTCCACTCCTGCAACGAGATCAATAATCAAAGTTAGAGAATCGTCAAAATGAATAATAGGAAAACTTCCCTGGCACATTATAAATAGCGCCCGGAAGAAAACTCAAAAATCATCAAAATATTAACAGTTACACCATTCACAGTGGAATACCAGTAAAGTGTATGAGTAGTACTTTCTCCGCTTTCTCTTTCCCTTCAAACGTCAAACCTCATTAGAAATAAAGAAAACTCAGTCGAAAATGTAAACAATTACAAACACGAGAAACATAAAGTAGTGATTCGTATTTCTCCTTTTAAAGTTCAGAAAATATGTACTAAACTGTAATTTTGCGGGATTTTTGACCTATATTCCAACCGTATCACTTTTTGCATTTGTAATTGTAATTTAGGAATAGTGCAAATAACGAATTGGAAACCGGGCCTTGCACTTCTTTCAGTAAGGTCAGAGGCGTAAAACTTGAAATACTTTGTCCATTAGGGTCAATGGTCAAAAGCTTCTGTATTTGAGCAACGCAACGGCTTCTAATCTGTCATGCACTATCATACATATAAATAAAAAAAACACTTACCAGAATTTATGTGTACACCTCGTATCTGAATTATCGTACTGATCGACCCATTCTTTTGAGCAAACTTCTGCCTCAACTTTGTCATATTTACTCTGTATTTCTCTCAATATCTCCCTTTTGACCTGGATAGTAAAAATAAGTAATTAGTACTTAAATTCCAAAATAATTAGTGTCAACTTCTACCAATCTTTACGTACCTGAAGACCTGTATTTGGCCTGTATACTGAGTACAAAGCAGATTTCTTTTCTTTAGTATCCCTGCTCGCGCTCTGCTCTGCAATGGCTAGTATAGCAATTCGTTTTCCATTACGAATCTGTTCATATAATTCAAAAAATAAGGAACCACCATTAGAAAGAGCTCATTTAAATTTACAATTTGTGAGTGACTTGCCTGTTTCGATAAATAGAACCCCTCCTGGTTCCCGTCGAGTTCAACTTCTTTCTCTTGAGCCTCTTTCCAACTCAAACCACTTTCAACCTGGAATTCATGCAAATGGATTTCTCCATGACCAGTCGCATGTTTGCTTTTAAAAACCCGTTCAGGTTTTTGTACAATTTTTCCTGTCTCGGAGTCACTCAAGTCTACAAAGAAAATGACTTATGATCAGAATCACATAGAAATAGTAAAACTTAAGGAAGCAAGGGTTCGATTCTAATAGATTAATGCAGAACCGAACAGATCAGGCAATTGTCAGATATTCGACAGCTCGGATATAGGGTCCGATAGCAGTTTCAGTTTTGTGCAGAGTGATTCTGAGATGTAATCAGATATTCCAGAGTAAATTCTGGTAAGATATCTTACAAGTCTTATCCATTAGATCAGATAGACAAATGTGTTATCCGATCTGAATCCCTGGTAAAGGAAATGAGTTGAATTTCGATAACTTACCCAAAATCCCCAGGTCAAATCGTCCTGTTCTCTTTGCTTGATTTATAATTTGAGTGAATGTGTCAGTAAAATACTGAAAGAGCTGGTTCTGGAGCTTCACCGGCATTCCGAGGATTCTGGAATAATCGATAATGAATAAAATAAAAACATCTACGGATCAAATAAGACCAAAATGCAAACGAACCTGTTGAGGAACTTCCTCATATTTGTGCAATCTTTGACAAGTACTGGAGTTCCACGTTGGTCTTCACTGTTCACAATGAGACCAACCCCAACAAGGGCACCCGCAATATCTGCGTGGAAATCACCAACGTAATCACGTGGTGCTGTTGCCCTGTTACCACTCAAAATATTTCTCACAATGGTTTCAAGAGCAATTATTCCGTATTTGTTGTCAATGTGGAATTTAGACAAGTCACGGATCTCAGTGGCACGTCTATCGCCATGTGTCAGGGCTCCCTAAAACAAATAAATTAAATTCATAAGTTACATTCAGCTACCAGATTTGATCTCTGATCAAATCAATTTCTATTAATTAATTTTTTATTCGTCCAATTACAAATACACAACAATGGTACTAAATCACAACCCAGAGAAGCAACCTTCCCCATTGCCTGAAAGTCGAAGATAAAAAGATTAGTTTCGGATAATTGCCACTTGATATGTGATCTGATCTAAAAATTCTGGACAAAATTTTCAGATATCTGAATCTGTCGAAGTTTGAAGGTCGGATAATCGGGCATCTGATCCGCCCTGATGAAAATTTTTAGACATCGAAATATCTTAGTACTTTCTGACGAAATGTGCATGAAAATGTGCTGATCCGCTATCACACAACTTTTATTATCAACCCATAAAAGTTAGGGTCATGTCATACATCCGAGCAATTTATTGTCTGATCCTACAATTATTTGATCTCATAGGTTTATTCTTACCAAATTCTCCAACCGCTTCGCCAAGATAGATACAAATCGATGTTCTCCAGCCAAATCGGAGATTAGAAACTTGTACTCTGGGGCATTCGCCTGATTACTTCGATGCGTTCGACCTAAATAATTTCTCACATCACATCAGTTCAAATCACCACAAACGTTCAGTAAAATTTAAATATTTCAAAAACTAACCGAACTGTTGAATGGCTCTGTCTGCACTCCAAGGAAGTTCCAGTGTAATGTGGACACGACGGCATTGGTTTTTAGCTCGACGATCACTTTGGAGTGAAATACCACTAGACGCGGCTTCTGATATAATTGCAATTTTTTTCTCTCCATTCATAAACCTTTCCTTTTCTGAAATAACAATTTCAATCCGTAATTTCGTGCTTCACTATCAATTTCAAAATCAAACTTAAAATGTATAACGTCCGAATGAGTTAAGTTTCTTACCGGCCATGTTTATGACTTCCAGAGAAAAGTCTGTTTCCGAACGAGTCTCATAAATTACGTGTCCTGTATCGTCTTGAACCACGCGTCCCTTTCTCCCAGTCATCTAGAAAAATGGTTTTAAAAAAAAGCTTTTTAGGATGAAGAAATGAGAAGTCAAAATGCAACTTAATTAGTTATTTAAAGCACTTGTCTTACATCAGCCACTTTCGACGGACCTCCCAAATCATCAATCAGTTGATCCAAAGGGTTTGGTGGCAGCCTGTCCCCTAGTTTCTCAATTTTCTCCAATAAAGCAGTTTTCATTGAATAGGCGAGATCAGAATTGGCCTTGCTAGGAACTGACATGGGTGGTCCCCAAGGCTTCGCATTTTTAACATTTTTCTTTCTGCTATCACCCGAGTCTAAAATCAATGGCATTAATATTATTATTTCTGGTTTACTTGCCTCCTCCCATTCTATTATCGCGCCTGTTCGGAAATGCATTCATATATACGTTATTGTGGTAATTTATTGTCTTACATTCCTGACACTTGATACGAATTAGAATTTTGTCATACTCATCATCGGCTGGGGTAAAATCGGATTGATTACTGGCTGATCCAGTGTCAGTGTCAGTTTCTTGACCACTTCTTCCAGACACTTCGAAATCAGAATCAGGGTCTGTTTCGGGATCAGCGTCGTCTGAATCGGCAACCCTGACTTTCTTCGTTGCTTTCTGAACTGTTCGTCTCTCTAAAGACATTTAAATATTAAATACGTAGAAATATAAAACAAATTGATAATTTGGTAAATCGAGCTACAATAGTGACTTACTGGGTTTTCGTTTGTTGAGGACTGCAACGGCATGTGTGGGTGATGACCCTGACCCTCCTGCAGCAACCTCTTGCAATACCTCTTGAAACTTCGAACCGAGAAGTTCGTTGATTTTCTTTCGATTAGGAGCTGGAAAACGTTTCTCTACAAGACTCTGGAAAACACCCCTGTACATAAATTAAAAGTCAGCGATCAGCGTAGTCCATAACGTACAGGTCACTGTATTAATTTCACTTTCAAACAAAATTGAAGCTCATTTCTAAACTTGCTTTGCCGTTGAAATAAAATCATGCAGTTCCCCTTCATCCTTCTCAAGTTGATCCAAAGTTCTAGCTTCGCCGGTTGACTGTAGTCCAATGACCACACATTTACCATTTTTAACAGCCTCCCTGTACAAGAAATATGTGTGAAAATATTTATTCTGAATTTTCAAAGTGAAAAATATCCCAAAAATGAATGTCAATAAAATTAATAATTGTTACACACCTTGCAATGTCACACGACCTTTTAACTTTGGCAGCTATGCAGAGATACTTGAAGAATCGTTGATGAGATGACCAAAATTGTGCCCAAATTCCTTTTTGTACTCGTGACTCAACGCACATCAATTCAAATGCTTCAATAAATTTTTGCATTGATTCAACCCAAAGTGCCACAGAATCATCGTACATTTCCACAAATTCAGGCGTCAGAGAAACCTTTTCTATTTTAAAAGTAACACCGTGGAAACTGAGCTGTCGAGCGATGTAAGCTCCACGGAGTTTCATGTCCATGGCCA
>JAQFYE010001509.1:0-22604 GCA_034694305.1 Protaphorura glebata | reverse complement strand
CAAGGTATTAGTTAACTGTGTTTTCAGTCTAAATCTACCGTGAAATCCCTCTATTTTACTGGGCGATAAAATCGCACATTTTTTTTCAAAAGACGGGATGATTAGCTTCGCTTCGCTCGCTTTTCTGTGCCACAACCGTTGACGGGATGACATATTCCTAGTAAGAATAATTACCGAACATCTGTGACAACAGGTGACAGTAATAGTAAATATCGAAATGGTTTATCCTAAGAGTATTAAATATAGCTCCTTTCATAGATATTCATAGATATCATGATAATTTCATAGATATCATGATATCATGATAATCATTGATATTCGATACTCTTAGGGTTTATCACAGTTCAGAAACAATTAGTTCAAGAAACATGCAGGAAGTAGGAAGCAGAAGAGTAATATCACAATCAGGAAGTGTATCGATCCCTTTTAGGACTAAAAGGGATCGATACACTTCCTTCATGCCACATTCTAATAATAATTTGTCGCGGATGCCCACCTAAACCTAGAATATCCTTAATGTCTAGAGTCTGGACTGAAATACGAGCCTTCACCTCGAATTTCGAATTCTACACAAAAAAAACTTTGCACAATCTCATCAATTAGGTGTTCATATTTCTAAAATTTTGACATTTTGACCCATTATACATATAAGGTAGGTAAATAAATATTCTTAAAATGCTAAAAGTCTAAAATCATATAATCGAAAGTCTGCGTGAAGTTATTGTGTTCAAAAGTGTGCCATCTTTCGTGAGCCATAAATTTTTGTTATGGTGTTTTCTTCCTATGACGGAGCAAAATTCTCTTTCCTGCGAATTCTCGAATTGACGGTCAGTCGTCCTTTTCTCTCAAGAACAATCAGACAACAAAAATTGTCATCATCACAAGTTTTAGATTTTACAACTAGAAGAAAGTGAAACCAGTGAACATTGAAAGTTGAAGTAGTCAGTGGAATTGAATTGACAGTTTTAGCAGTTTTTCCCTGTCACCGACCTACGAGCAATGGCAGCCAATTCTGGTGGTAATAGTGGCAGTGGTAGTGGTAGTGGCCGTCTCGCTGATTGGACAGCGGTCATCAAACCTTTCGTCACATATTCGGTAGGGTCATTGTCAAGGTCAGAGGTCACGACACTCCTCAGGGCTATTCTGGACAGGTAAGTGTCATTTACGATTAAATATTTTAGTCACTCGGTCTATTTTTCATTTTTATGTTGTAAGTGTATGAAATGAAAGAGAAGGCGAAGAACGGCTATTTGTTAATTGTTCAAAATTGTGAATTTACCACTAAATCTAAATTTGCATTTCTGATGCACAATGTTCGATGCCAGACAATTTGGCTGGAGTTGAATATTTTTAAATTGCTGACAGTTTTTATAAATAATTTCTAGTCTAGTTAAACAGTCAAGTTACAATGAATGAGTATCGTTATTACTTTATAAATAAGATGGTTCCGTTATTTACAGGTTTTACTGTTTACTGTATGTTTTTTTATTCATTGTATTGTATTGTAAATACATATGTCTGATTTGCATTCTGCAACGTGAAAATTATGAACAAATTATAACTTCTTTGGTTTGATTTCTTTTGTACAGCAAAACAGACTTGACAACATCTACGAACCCCCAGCACTCTGTTTACTATGATGTGGTCACCGTTCTCTCAGCACACATCTTGACAGTGGCTACGAATAATGACTTACGTGAGAGAATTCACCAAGCCAATGTGTTACCTTTTAATTGTTGTAATTTTTACTTATAATTGACATTTTTTATCAAAAGTTCCTAGATCCAGCTACCCACTGGCAAGCCAGGCAGCTGGAATCCTTTGTGAGAGTTTACTTGCAAGATTCCCACATTTTCTTCGTTCCCCGACTCCGCATCCCATTCTTTCAGTGAAAACTTGTTTGGCTATAATCAAGGTAAAACGAATTACTGAATCCATTCAAGTTGGTTAGATAATGGAAATATATTTGGATTTTGGAATTAATTTTTGTAATGTGTCTGCAGGAATTCTGTACTGGAAAGCTGATCCTGTCTCAAGAAGAAGTGAGTACTATGTTGGCGTTGCTGAAAAATCAAGACTTACCAGAGATTATTAAATCCACCGCACCGAGTTAGTTTTTACGATTTGTGTATGTTAATTTAATTTATGTATATTAATCTCATATTTTAATTAAAATTCCAGGCACATGGGACAAAGAAGGGACGACTTCCACAAATGTAAAAGAAAACCGAAGAAGTAGACTTGACCCATCTGTCTTACTTTTTGACCAGATTACCATGCCAGTCATTAGCATCCCTTCTGATAAGTCTATGAAGGCATGTTTACTAATTTTACTATCTAGACAGTACTCGACTATGCCTAATCTTTTTTAGAATATATAATTAACTGTTGAATATGTTTGTGTATTTTAGGATCTTCTTTCGACGCACGTCCTAGGGTTTTTCCAATCTCTCCGCGCTGGACAAAAATTCGTTGACATTTGCATTTCACTTCCTACACTAAAGCAACTACATCCGGACCTTATCAATTTGCACGGGGATGGTATCAGGAGTTTCTATAATAAATGCAGCAAAATTATCTTGTAAGCGTTTTGACCAAGACGAATTCCTTCGATGTAAGAGTCTAATTTAATTTGACAAATATATAATCCTTCACAGGGATCTTCCTGCACTGTCTGAAGAATTGAATCTAGTCTACAGATTATTATCTCTCCCACTTTTCTCACCGCTCGTAACATTGGACTCTCACCACTTGACACAACTAGGAATTTCGGCTCTGAACTCTGCATTCATTGTCATTCAGAACTTTTATGGTGGTGGGACTAACTACAGTGAATCAGAATATACGTTGGGTGTGAATATTGTGTCTGAAGCGATATGGACACAGAGAAGAATTCTGGAGATTCTTCGGGAAGAAAGTGGATTGCCACAATGGGTAACTTTTTCACTTGTTTTTAGACGCACTTCGCTTTCTTTGCCTTTCGTGTTTCGTCTATTATAAAATTTAAATATTTTATTCCAGACCTGGTTAAACTACAGTTTGGTGATATCAAAAAGTTTAATCCACGACTTACATTCCTATATGGTCAGTGCAGACAAGTCTGAAAAAGCTGTCAAATCTCAAATGAATTTAGTCGCAGTTCAAAGTGTTTGGAATGAATTGATCACTGCAATGGGAACTCTGGCAGTTGAGATGGTTCAGAATTTCATCGGTCTAAATTTTGAGACTGGAAAATCAGCGCAAGTTAACCCGGCTCAATTTAAGGTAGGTTCTATTTGTAATCCTCTCGTACATTTCACTGAACTCTGGGCTAAAAAAAAATAAAACTTCAAAGGTGGATGCCGCCATATCCAACGCTGAGCGAACAAGACTGTTTTTCAAAACGGACTCCATAAACCCAATAGAACTTCTTACCCAAATCATGACGCTGAGCTATAGGAAAGCATGCAGATTAAAAGTCCTGACCCACCCAGACACGAATGGGAATAACGCGGAGGCGGATCATGAAGATGTAGAAGATGAAAATCATTCTGTGAGTGATTTGATGACTACAGAAGATGAGGAAGAGGAGGAAGAATTAGTTGAAGAAGATGAACCGATTTTAGGAAAATGGATTGAGTCAGTACTTAGTCCAGAAGAATCTACGACTGAAGTTGAGCCAGTGATTAGCGAAAAAGTCGAAGGTGTCATGTTTGAAGAATTCGTCGGGGACAAGTCTAATGCATTGGTGGTGAGTTTGATTTGATAGAATTCTATGTTGTCCTTCTTTTCATACGACATTCCTACATGAAATTGATCTTTATTCCTCAATGATTTTGGGGCACTGATTTTTAAAATAATATTGAAAACTTTATTTGAAAGTGACAATAAAATGGTAGGATTTGTGTCAATTGTATCAACTGTTGATTACTTTTGTTATTTTTGGTATTTATGAAAATTAGTCTCTGCCGTTGAACGTTTTGTTCAATTCACTAATTCAATCTCTCTAATTCCAGTTCATTACTTCTGCACTTACGACGTTGAAGTTTCTGACGACACACATTGTCTCAAATGCATCCATTCAACCGCTAGTGAAATCATCACTGAACGAACAAATTATCAGTTTAATTTCAATTGTCATGAAAGATTTGGATCAAGAGAAATCGGCTACTGAGTTGGGAGCTATTTCAACTGTTTTTGAAGATGCACTTAATAAGACCTATTTCCAATTCAGCTCAGAGTTGGGAAAGTTAGCACAGAACATCATTGCACAAGGACTGCTAACACCGGGGCTGATTACCTTTTTCTTGGACCAACTTGGAATCGATTTGGCTTTGACTGGCAGATGGCCACTTGCATTGTACCCAAGAACCTTGGCTGTTTTGTTGCAAGTTTTACTTCTTCGTCCAGATAAGGAAAATATGGTTGTAATTATTTTGAAAAGATTCCTGGAAACCTTAGCGGAAGGAATTGAGAATGATACTGACCTTGGTCACCTCCCAGTTGAACACGCACAAACATTGGTTTTCTTGTTCCATACATTAAGTTTGATGCAGAAAAAGGCAGTTATTATTGAAACTGGAAGTACTATCGTGAGGGTAAGTAAAAAATCTCTGTTACGCATATATTCACTACACCAAGGGATATTTTGAGATTTTATTAGGTAGTACTTGAGGACTATTGCTGAGTGCAGTACTTGCGAAAGTTTGTTGGATCAAACACAATTGAATAAAAAAATTATTTCCTTTAATCTAACTGAAATCAATATAGGTCTCTGCCGCCCTTCAATCCAAAGATACAAAGGATGGACAACTGTTACACTTGTCGAGGCTTCTCCTATTTTTTGACTACCTCATTCGACAACTCTACGAACCTGACTTACGATTAGTTACTCAAGTTCAATTTAACCTTTTTGATGAAGACAATTCGAAACAAACATCAGAGCTCCCAGCTGCAAGACTCTACTGTTCAAGTCCAATCAACGACACTACGGCGAGTCCAAAATTCTATAACTTATTCGGGACTGAACCAAATTATCAAGAAAATCCAAAGCTGGATGGATTGGCCATGAACTTCCTCATGAATAAAAGTGACTCAAAGGATAAAAAAGATTACACAACTGTGTTACAATCTGTATTGAATTTACTCAAACTAAATTATGAGAAAACGGAGACAACAAATTATTTAGAGTACTTATTGACAAGACTAGTATTCAGTCTCCCACCACCTGCGGAATTCTTGACAAATATCACAGAAGACGTCGTAATCAGAAGTTTTTCTTCAATGCTTTACATGATGGTTTGGTTGCCGAGGCTGACTAGCCGAGCATACTCCTCATGGCTTCGAGACATTTTCTCAAAACAGAACGTGACAGCGATTGTGGCTGATGAACTTGTTAGTAATACACTTACTGCAAGTCAAGATCCAACATTTTTAACCAAATTATTGAAAAATACTATACTCTGGTTTAACATTGAGAACAAGAACTTTGCGGCTATTTATGCGATAGAGGCAGCAACCATTCATATCACTCTGAACATCGATGTAATGCTCAGTGACGCAAAAGACAAGGATGGCGTGTCAGAGAAGTCAGAGATTGAATTATTTGGTTCATTCCAAGAATTACTCAAGAGTGGATTGATGTGTGCTAGGGATTCCAAATTACCACCAGAAAAATCAAAGTCATTCAACCACATTGTAACAATCAGTTCTGATTATATATCAACAAACACTCTTGCGAGTATTATTAAGAATTCAATTGACAGTGAGGTCGGGAATGTTTTTGAAAAATTGGATACAAGTCTGAGCGGATTTCCTGATCTTGTATCAGCAGTCTATAATCAAGATTTGATTCCAGCTGAGAGTTATTTACGGGACATAATCGCTGGACATGTGAAATCTAGTTATTCAACCAGCATGAAACATTTGCTCGGATCTGTTGTTAGACTCCTAGGAGCTGGAATGAAATCTAAGCGAAGGAATTTGAAAGAGAAAATTACAAAAATGCTTTACTCACTTCCTTTGGATAAAACTTGTGAATTTATTGGAGAAATGATCGCTGGATTTGTCTACAGTGATGTCTCGTATGGTTCTAATAAGAAAGTTGAAACTCCACTCACACCTGGGATGATTGAAATCATTGCAAGAAGGGTATTTGAAATTGTTTGTGATGAAGAATTGAGAAGTATTATTCAGCCGGATAAAGTGGATTCCTTCGTAGGACAATGCATTGTTTCTTTGGTAGAATTTAGTGAAGGGGGATTTTTAACAGTCATTGAGGGTGTTGTCGAAGAGTATTTGGAGAAGATGGTGAGTTTATTTGTATTTACACTTCACGATTACATTATTGGGACTACGACTAATAAAACACTTTTATTTTTAAATTTAGCTCACAATCCTTCTAACATCAAAAAGCCCTGTTGTAATCCGACAAACCTGTGAGTTGCTCTCCTTACATTTCGCCTCATCAGAAACCCCTCTGAAGATAATGCAAATTGTTTCTCAAACTCCAAACATTCAATCCCTCCCGAAATCATTGTTTTCACGAGCATTTTTCCAAAATGAAGAAGTCGTAGAATCTGGTTGCTCTTTTCTATCAGCTCTTCTTAAAATGGATCACTCTTTAGACCCACAATTCATCCCCAATTTATTAGATGAAACTATCACAGTAACAAGGACCAATATGTTGGAAGAACCATGCACAGTCTCCTTCCATCATATTCTAAAAGTTTTGATAGAAATGGCGAGAGGACCGGACGCAAAATTGTTCAGACAGATGACTGAATGGTTCTGTGGATTTGTCAAAGGGATGGATGAATCAATCAAAGGAGTTGGTTAGTCATGAATTTTTACACATTTATTGGCAGAAATTTAAAGTGGGACACCTTGTTGTCTTTCTGGCGGCTTCAGTGTTTTTTTTTTAAATTGCATTTACCAATAATATTAGGTAACAATGAGCCGAGCTCCCATGCAACTCTAAACTCAGTCTTGACCATATTGACGTACATGTTGGATGTTGGGAAGGGATTACAATCGAATCCATTCAGACAAAGAGAATCTACTCCAGGAAGTATGACGGCAAATGTTACACCTCCCAATGAAGTTGATGAGAATTTTGACTTGTGTGAGTCTGAGATGGGAGATGAACCCGCAGATGATGATGAATCTGGCGGAGAAAACTCTGTGAGTTTACTTTTAAAATTATTTTTGTAGATTTAAGTTTGCTGTTCTAGTATTTGTTTATTAAACAAATACATACAAAACAAAAATGTGACTTGTTGATTAAAAATTACCACAGGATGACGACGGATTAAACACTAAATTGTGCACTTACACAGTCACTAGGAGAGAGTTCATGTCCCAACATTGGTATCACTGTCATACTTGTGGAATGGTTGATGGTGTTGGAGTTTGCTCTATTTGTGCGAGAGTTTGTCATCGTGGACATGATGTCACTTATGCGAAATTAGGTTCATTTTTCTGTGACTGTGGAGCTAAAGCAGATGGGTCATGCATTGTGAGTTCTTTAGATAGATTTTTATTTATAACAGTTGATTCTGAAAAGTTTTACAAAGTAGAACAAGCTAGTAGATGCAAAATTTAACATTGACTTTATGCGCGGCATTAATTTGTTCCTATTTTTCTATTCTAGTCCTTAACCCTTCGCCCTCCGACAATAAAACCAGATCAACCAACCAATTATACGGAGTATACACCGGCGGATGTAGATCGTCGTGGATCTTCTCCAACCCTTGCCGTCGTAGAAGAAGTTGACACACCAACATTTGTACAATTCAATCGACCTGAACTTTTGGAAGCATTCAAAGAATTCAGCTTGAAACTACCACTTGATTTGATTCAAAAATTGAGGAACATTGTTTTACAATTGGCTGGACAAAAAACACCAATTGGAGCATTTTTAAGAATTCGGGAGGCATTAGAAAAATTGAGGAACGGACCGCCGTTGCTGTTCCAAAACAGTGAGGGATTAATGGTGAGATAAATTTCTTTTTGGTCTTGGTCCTATATTTCTTGCTCATTTTCGATAGTCATATTTTTAATTTTATTAATATTCATAGATTGCAACGCTTGGTTCACAAGAAGGAGCTTTTGAAAATATCAAAATGCAATACAATGGTGACCAAGGAAGTGTAATCCGTCAATTAATAACTTCGCAAGTGATCCGACGCAACACAATTGCAGCCATGAGTTCTACTCGTAGGCATTATTTGGCAGTGAGCCAGGAAAAGGGAAAACTTACCATTCTTCAATTGTCTGCTTTATTATCTGGAGCTGAAATGAGCAAAAAGAAATTGACACTCCCAAGACTTGCAACTGTCACACTTCCATTCACTGCATTGACCATGGCCACGAACACTATCCGAGATGATGTGATTGCAATTTGTGGATTAAAAGACTGTCAAGTTCTGCAGGTTCAAACAGGGGGAAGTGTATCAAGTCCAATTGTCGTATCTACACAGCTAGAAAGCCAAAACCACATTATTAAACCAGTATGGATTTTGGGATCACAAACCGAATTAGCATTGTTGACCTCAGATGGGGTGAAGATTTTTGACCTCGGAAAGGATATTACAAATCCTATCTACCATTTTTTGCTACCAGTTGGGAAAGTTCGTGATGCTACCTTTGTCGTACAGGTTTGTCAAATAAATTGCATAATATATTTATTTTTTTCCAAAACGTTTAATACTGAAATTTTCAGGACACTTCTCGTTTCATCCTAATAATGGCTAATGATGGGAGAATTTACTCGGAAAAATTGGACGACGCAACAAGTACACTAAATGGGCCATATTATATTACGAATGATTTGAATTACGACGATAATGAGATTGGACCTGAATCTGGTCCAGAGAATAAAGGAGTGTCACTCTACTATTCTCACACATTGAAACTGGTATTCTATACTTACCCAAATAACAAGAGCTATGTGGGGACACTTGAGAATTTGAATAGTGCATCTCCATTGACAAAAGCCGCACTGATAACTCCGAAGGGAAAAGCGACGGCTTTGGGACTTGCACAGTGGACTGAGGTCGCTGGACATCCTGGTCTTGTTTTCGCGAGTGGAGCAAGTAAGTTTGGCCAGATTGAACGTGCAGTGACGCTAATTCATATCAGTATGATAATTTTGGATTAATTTGTAATTTAGACAGTAATCCTTACATTATCCTCATGACTGACACTGCCTGTGAGATTCAAGAAGTACGAAGTGCGGGGAAAGTGAAACCAATTGATTTCATTGCAATTCGTCACCATTCACCAACTGGTCGAATGAGAACATCTTTGCTTATTTTAAGTGATGATGGTTCACTCCGTGTTTGTGATACAACGGATGCGACGGAATTTTGGCTGAATTCTAACCTCCGACCACACATTGATGGAGCACGATTAGTCAATATTTCTAAAACAAAGACGAATCGTAGAATGTCAAAACATACAAAGGTTCCAGGTGGACAAGTAGTATTCCCAGTAGATTTCTTCGAGCATTGTCAGGCGATAAATGATTTGGATTTTGGTGGAAGTGACTTGCTTCAGATTTACAACACTGCTCAGTTGAAGTCTAGACTTAACAATGCCGGTAAATAAATACAAATAATATGATATGAACATGCCCGATTGGTTTTCGAATTGTTACGAAATAAATAAATGTTCGCAGGAATGTACGTAGTTTCTACAAATTCGATTGGATTCAACCTCGAGGTTGTTAATAATGAGAGTGCAATGGTCATGACTGGGCTTAGAGTGCTACTTGGTACGCAGGAAGTCAATCGGGTCCCGACTTTTATTCAGGTGAGAATTTTTTTAATCGAATATTTTTATAGTATTTAATTAATTTCTTTTGTTTCTAGGTCTTCGGCCGAACAATCACAGTCAATTTGACACGCCCACGCTGGTACGACATCCCACTTACAAGGGAAGAAAGTCTCCAGGCTGATCAAAAATTAACCATTACATTTGGACCTTCGAATGATCCTGGTTCTATCACGATCGTTGATTCAGTCAAGATGTAAGTTCATTTAAATAACGTCATCACTGATTTTTTTAGATTGCAATCAAAGTTGTAATTCTAATTTCCGTTGTAGATATGGGAAACCGAAAGAAACATTCGGATGGCCGGATGAATCGGAAGAAGTTCAACAAGCACAAACGACTACCGTCGCTACTGCTCTCACAACGGAAGATGGACTGGTTGAAAAGTTGGTTCATTTTGTTTCTGTCAAAATTATTAAAGATCTCTCGTAACTTACTGTAATTCATCTACAGAATTGTGACGAGCTCACTGGACTTGTGTGAGTTAGCGCTTACAATTTGCCCTCCGGAAAATGTTGATCAAACATTGCAAGTCGTGACTGAAATATATTTGGAGAATTACCCACCCTTTAATTCCTCTTGTCGAAGTTTAATGTCTACAGCCTTGGTTAACAAGGGGGCTTATCATGAACATAGGGTTGGTCTTGATAGATTTTAATTTGAGTGAAAAATTATGTTTCAACAATGTGTCTATTCTGTCTTATTAGGACAATGCCGTGTTTCTCCGAAGTCTTACACAAGCGTTAGTTCTAAACGATAAACTGGATGAAGATATTGACCCAGAATTATTCCATCAAATCGTGCATTGTATTAAAAACATTGCGATCGTTCGTCCTCAACACATTGCCCATTTCGGGTTTGATGACATTGGATGTAAGTTCCGAGTACACGGCCGTGCATAGCATTTTTGTTTACATTTTAATTCAACATTTTCTTTTTAATTTCAGTTGGTCCAATGGATGTGACCAGAATTGTGGGAACTCTTTGTGGTATTTTTCGAAAGTTGTTAAACTTGAAACCTAAGAATGTGTTTGTAGTGGCTCTGGATAAGCCCGGTAAGCTTTGATGAAATTTTTTTACGAGTTTTATGACTAGAACCCTTAAATGCACATTTAATTTAATTTCAGGGCTCCAACGTGTGGATATTCTGGCGACGAACCTCGCAGAAATTATCTACTCCCTCATGGCATTTGATCTGAGTTTGGTTACAAAACTTAGTCCTTATCTATTCCAACTTTTGTTATCCAGTGGACGTGAGATCAGCGTTCCTGTCCGCACTGTTATAGTAAAAAGAATGAGACCAAGAAATGTACGTTCCAAGCGTCGTCACTTTACTCCTGAACCTCCGCCTGGAGCAATGCATTGTATTACACCGGAACCAGCACCTGCTCCACCGGCTAATCCACCAGAACAACCCATTGTTGAAGTTGACGAACCGATGATGGGTAAGGACAAGGAGTTGTTTTATTTTTTTAGTTATTTCAAAAATTCTGAGTAAAGATTTATGTTGGAAGAAGGAAATGTTTTTCTCCAATATTTAGAGGATCACCATCATCTGGATGCGTACATGGCTGATTACCCTCCAGTGATTGATTTACAATCAGACGCTGAGGATGAAGCCATGGTTGAACTTGCCATAGCATTGAGTTTACAAGAACAAGCTGGTGGGGCGGCGTTAGCTATTCAGGGCATCCAGGAAGGGCTTCAAGCATTAGAAGAAATGCATCAAGAAGTTATGGACGTAGCTGAAGCTCTGAGCCCTCCTGGAGAGGAGGAAGGTGAAGGTGAAGGCGAAGACGAAGGTCGTGAATTGGTTCAAGGCGGTGGAGGTCAGTACGATCGTTTTTACCAATTTTCATGGTCTTTTCTTTAATTATCCCAATTTTTGCATATATTAGAATCCGACGCAACTGCATCCCCGCCTCCATCAGATGACGAAGGATCAACACTTGCCACAACAATGCGTGGTGGATCTGACTCTAGTTCCAGTCCTGCAAATCCTACAAGTGAAGCTGGACCTTCTACTCAATCTGTTCCTACGACTGAACAGCCAGGACCAGGAACACTTTCACTGGGCTGTGTGAGCAATCGCCCATTCAGAATTGCATTACTGAAAGCCATGTCGGGTCAAATTAAATCTTGCGAATCAGCGTTGAGTTTGATTCCATTGCTTCAAGTTGTTTTAGTCATCTTGTCAGAGTTGGATGGTTCTACGGCGGAGGAAATAACTGTTGTGAATGGGATAGTTGTGAATTTGTTGGATTTGATGAAGATTAAGGTATATATTTTGGAAATACGTGCCGTGGATTATTGTGGACTAATCTGACAATTTAAAATTGATTAGGAGCTGAATAGATCAATTGAATGGAAGAGGACGGATCATACGGAGATGACTTTAGTTATTCTTAGGATGCTCAGTAAGTTTTTATTTTAAAATCGTACGGTTGGGAAATTTAATTCAAATATTATTATTTGATATAGGCATCTGTGTCTCTCGCTGGCGTGGGTCTGAACAAAAAGTTGAAAATATTTGGATTGCTAAATGCGCCGCTTCTACAATTCAAGAAGCTGGATTGGTTACATTTTTGAAAGAATTGCTCCATGTACTTCAAGCTACTTGGCAAGGGTTAGAAAAATAATTTGACTTTTACTGTACTAAAATTGACTAAAAATCGATTTCAATGAATGCATGTCTTTGTATTGTTCTACAGGACCGACGAAATAGAAGCAGCCGTGGCACTACCGCCAACCGTTCTAAAACCTGCTCCTGTGTTGAATCCACCAGATTTAACGCCTTTCTTCTTGAAACAATATGTTAAGTCTCATTCGAGTGATGTGCTTGAAGAGTTGCCTTTACTTTTGTCTGAGATGGCTCTAAGATTACCGTACCAGATTAAAAAGGTTTTACCAAAAGAAGAGCTCTTTGATGAGGTTAGATTTTTTGAATAATGTATCGAGTCATAAACGCTGCCAATAAATTAATTCAGAATTTAAAAGCGAAATTGGAATTAAAAATTGTACAGGAATGGGATCAACTCCTTTGCTCTATGCTTCAAAATCGGAACACTCCATTTGTCCGTCGACAAGCAAGGAAATTGTTATTGAACATCGCTGGAACTAGAGAAAAATACCATTTATTACGTGACCTGTATAATATGAGCCATCACATAATGGACTTTCAAAAATTGATCGGCTACACTGGTGAGAGAAAACCGAAAGTTGAGTACAAGTACACTCAACTAGTAGCAATGGTTGAACATTTAAATACATGCATTGACATTGCGAGTCAAAGACCAGCCAGTCTACAAGAATTTTGTAGACAGAGCGGTAGTTTGGATTTCATCGTAAATGTAAGGATATTACAAATGAATCAAATAAATATTCAACCTGTTATTGCTTACTATTTCATTTTATTAATTTAAGATGAGTTGTACGGCGGATGAGTCTTTAACAACTGCAATTTTAACACTAATGAAAATTGCTATTGATGGAGTTCCTTTTGAGTCCAAGGCGGAGTCACCAATGTTAAAATGGACTGAGGAAGAGAAGACAGCAAAATCACTTGCACATGAGGTACAAATCTTTCTTGTCATTTGTTTTCAGGTTCAGTAGTCGTCTGTTTTTTTAACGTTAGTCTCCCTCGTAGATTTAGACGATAAGCCATCACTTGAGTCAAAATGTGTGATATCTGAATTCTTTTATTTTTATCGCACAACTCTTCATAGATGGCAAGTCCAGAGTATAACCCCCAGTGTTTGTTATTAAATGACGTATTGTTTAATTTATTTATATGCAATTTGTCATATCTCGCCACAGATCTTGGACATGGTACCCCCGGTCACATTTTTGGAATTTCTCAAGAGATTCTTATTGGAACACCCACAAGTCGCAACTCGTTGGCAAGCGCACGCACTTATGCACTCTGTCTTCTTAACATCCGATATTAGTCATCAATTAAAGTTAATCAAAGCTATGTGGGAACTATGGCCTTACGTGCCAGCTGCGGGATCAAGGGCTGCCCAGTTTGTAGATATACTTGGATTTGCAACACTGAATAATGATCTATGCAAGGGCGAAGTGAGTTTTATTAATAATTTAAATTTTATAATCAAAGTATTCGTTCTGACTGGCAAGGTCTTATTTTTTTTTAAAGATTCTCCCAGTAGTAACCCAACGTTGTATAGAGTCCATTCAAAAACAAGGAGATTTAATACTTTCGCACCCGAATGCAAATTTGTACTCATCACTTGTTCCATTCGTCTCAGTGGATGGGTATTACTTGGAGTCTGAACCCTGTGAAGTTTGTTACAACATGGACAAGGCTTATTCTACTCAGAAATTAGCCAATATTAAGGTTCGTTGGTTGATTTTTAGAACTTCGTAACAAAATTAGACAGCTACATGATAAATTTATTTTCTAGGCTGATGCTAAATTCACAGCAACGAATCAAATCATCAAACTAACGACAACATTGAATATCATTCGATTGACCATTCGTCTGAGTGAAGTTAAAAAAGTTAGGATGATCAAAACAATGTCAATTTACTATTCTCCAAAGAACATCTCAATTGTGGACTTGAAGAACAATCGGAATTTATGGCAAATTGCAAGGAAAGTTATATTGACACCAAGTCAGACAGAAGTGAAGTTTGATTTTAGTGTCCCAATCACTGCTGCGAATTTAATCCTAGAATTTGTGGACTTTTATGAAAATTCACAAACAACGGCTGAAACTTTACAATGCCCAAGATGTAGTGCATCTGTTCCAGCACAACCAGGTGTATGCTCTAACTGTGGAGAGAATGTTTTTCAATGTCATAAATGTCGGGCGATTAATTATGATGAAAGAGATCCATTCCTTTGTCATTCTTGTGGATTTTGCAAATATGCAAAGATGGACGTCAGTTTACTTGGTAAAACTGTCGTTGCGGTTGATCCAATAGGTAAGTCGAATTATTAGTTAGAGTTGCCAAATATCAATTTTTACACGATTAACTTAACAATTTAAACAGAAAACGAAGAAGACCATAAAAAAGCAGAAACTGCTGTGAGTTCATTTTTGGAAAAGGCTGATCAAACTTACAAGCAACAGCAGAGTATCAAAGGAGGGTTGGAGGTACAATTTTATCTCTTTCTAAAAAAGATGTACAAAAATACTAATAATTTGTCACTTCTAGACAATGTTGCAATCGATCAAAGAGCGACGTTCTATGGCTGGAACTACTTTTAGTCCTGCACCAGCCCCGGCTGCAGCTGCAACTCCGGCTCCGCCGCACGGTTCGTACGCTGCCGTAGCTGCTGGTAAGATTTAAAACGATTATTACTTTCTGAAAATACAAACTACTAAACTGTATTCAAATATTTATAATTAATGCAGCCGCAAATGCACTCAACAACAACGTGGCAGTCTTGAGCATTGGAGGAAGTGCAGGAAGCAATGTTGTAGTAAATTCATCTGCTGCCCAAATGCTCCAACCTCCAGCTGGACCTGCACTCGTTCTGAAAAACGTTCAAAGCTTGGCGTACTGTTATGCAATTGACTGTAAAAATTCATACGAAGAGCTGAATAGGCTTATGAGGGTTAGTAATATTTCTGTTGCTCATGATTTAAGGAAAAATTTAATTTTCATTTATACTTTCTTTCTACGTGTTCCACAGAAAGTATCGGCTTACCGCAAGGAAATGCTCAAACTTGACCCAGCTGCTTACCCATTGGATTCAATGAATGAAGTCACTAACCGTAAGTTAATATATCAAATTTTCCAGCTTTTTCCTTAAGGTAATAACTAATCATTCATATAATTCAGGACGGTGTTATGGATGTATGGCATCGGGTATCACAATCTCGCTGAAACTTCTTCAAGCTCTGATGACCACAAACAAATCCTGGTTCAATGTGGAATTCTTAAAATTCTTACTCCGCCTCAGTCAATCTGCTGGCTCAACTGCACTAAAAGAACAAGTGAAATCTGCCCTTTGCTTTTTTGTCAAGGACGACGCCACGGCTACTACACAGTTGACGGACATAATTTACAAGAGAGTATCATCAGCGTTGAAAAAAGGAAAGGAAACATACAGTGATGTGAGTTTTGAGACTGCAGAGGAAATATCACTTCTTTCTTCATTATTGCTGATGTACGATTCTTGCTGGGAAATCAAATTAAAATGTCTGATGAAAATATTTGGAGAGTCTGTCAATAGCTTGAAGGGAGGGATGACTGGAGTATTGCCCTGTCTTAAGATTGTGCAAAGTTTCTTGAGAGAGACGAAGAATGGGGTATGTAAAATATTTGAAACTGATTTGGAACTTGTTCCATTGCATTGTCTACCGTGTTAACTAAGATTCATTGTTTCCGCATAGGAAAAAGAGAAACAGACGGTTCATGTTGGGGAACGTGTCCAGGTCAACTTAAACGCGTGGCTACGCGGTGATGATACTTTTGAGAAATGGAAAACACGTTGTGCGGCCAAAGAGACCAATCCAAATCGTGCCAATATGCTAATGTCAAAATATGGACGAGTTTGGATTGAAAAGTACTTCAAAGTTGGATCAAACCTTGAATTTGGTAAAGAACTTCAATGGGTTAAGAAGTTAATTTTCTATCCTGGGTCTATTCAAACAAGGACTGTTATGGCTGGGTTACTCAAGGACTTGGCTCAAGTTCCCCAGAGAAGACTTAAGGTATGTCTCCTTGTGGTGAAATAGTTTTTCATGCTGGAATTTAGTTCATTTATTTTCACTCAGATAATGGAACTACTGACTAATTTTATGAGCGATTTGCCAAAATACGGAGAGTCATGTCGTGAATTTATGGAGTTGTATCGTGATCTTGCTACGCCTCCCGAATTCGCAGCTTTCTTAAATGCAAAGGGTGCACTTAACATTGTGTGTAAATTGTTGGACGACCAGATTGAAAAATTACATCTTTTGGAAACCAAGACTTTGCTGTCTGATTTGTCACAAGGTAAAGTAAAAATATTCGAAATAATTTCGGCAATAGCTTAATATTTCTTAATAGAAAAATAAATGTTAATATTCTTTAGGAACTGCTGTGTGGGAACTGTCTCGTCTGCTATCAACTCTGGCTATCCCATCTGTCCGCCGAACGAAAAGAGTTTCTCTTTTGTCAACAGTTCTGGGCGGGTATTTGGCATTACGTCGTCTCCGTCTTCACAGAACCCGCCCAATAGATGAATCCCAAGAAATATTACTTCAATTGTTGGAAGAAATCACGACAGGGGCTGAGGAAGAAACCAAAGTGTTTATGACTGTTTGTGTGGAGACTTTGAAGAAATGTCCACGTGAAGACTTAACAACTCCTGTATTTGTATTTGAACGGATTTGCTCTTTGATCGTGCATGAGGAAAGTGATGTTGCTGAGTTTTATGTCAGTTTGGACAAGGACCCACAGCAGGAGGACTTTTTACAGGTAATAATTTTGTTTTTAACTGTGAATTCAAGTATCGTTTCTAATCATCATTAATTATATTAGGGACGAATGCTGGGGAATCCGTACAGTAGTACTGAAAATGGAATTGGTCCACTCATGAGAGATGTAAAAAATAAAATCTGTACGGATTGTGAATTGGTCGCTTTGTTAGAAGATGACAATGGAATGGAGTTGCTTGTTAATAATAGGATAATTTCTTTGGATCTGCCTGTCAAAGAGGTATTAATGTGTGTTTTATTTCATTGTTCTAAAAATATTGGAAGATGTTGACAAAAATATTTTTGTCTACAGGTTTACAAAAGAATTTGGCTTCCGACAAATGGACAAATCGAACCAATGAGGATTGTCTACAGAATGAGAGGTCTTCTTGGTGATGCGACTGAAGAATTCATTGAAACTTTTGCTGCTCCTTCAGATGGTCCAGAAGATAATGAAACGACTTACAAGTCGGCCAACGTATTAGTTCAATGTGGTGGATTGGAAGTGAGTTTTATTCTCTCTGCTCTCCTTAGAGGATTATTTTAAAAATTATTGCTAACAATTTATAATTTGTCACAATTTCAGGTCGTTCTAGCCTCCCTAGAAAACTTAATGGCCCAAATATTTATGATGTCAAGAGGAAAACCTCTAATAGCCGTCATACTCAAACTACTCGGATATACAGTCAAACTAAAATCTGGTCGTGATGCAATGGTCAGCTCAAATGCTGTGCAAACTTTGCTCCCAGTACTGCAGGTGTGTCTACACCATGACCTGACTACCATTCAAGGTTCATCAGGAGTAGTTCATTTGACTGATCAAATGTTGGAGGTTGGTTTTAGTTACAGATTTTGTTTTAAACATCAATTTCTTATTTGTACATTTTTGTGCCAAACATTTACTGAATTTGTGTCTAGATCTTGGATACGATCCTAATGACGGCATGTGCTATGGACAAATCTGCATATGAAGCTTTTCCTAGGGGAACGCTTGATGACATTGATGAGTTGCTGGAGTTGACTGGTGAGGAAATAAAATAAGTTTGAATAATTCCTAATGTTCGTTGATTTCGATGTTCTAAATTCACGTATAATCTTGTAGACAAACTCAAATCAAAACCAACCACAATGACGACCCATTTGAAAGTAATCGGCTGCCTCACCTACACGGATAAAGAAAAAATGAATCTGATATTTGAGAGTTACCAGGACTGTTGGGACTTTTTCAAATTCGATGAAGATCCTAACACTGAATTTGCATTGAAGGTTAGTTTTGAACAGTCAGGAAATTGACATTTTACACTGTCCGACCCTTCATGTGTGCCTACATTTTTTGATACAGCTTGAACAGCTCTGTACACTTGTGACACACATCCAAACTGGTCCACTTGGCGATACACTGAAAGATTTTGCGATAGAAAGACTAGCTTTGGAGAAATGTTTAGAGTACATGCGACGCAGGGCACCGGCTCTAACCTCACCACTGGGTCGACCAGACTCAGATGAATGGAAGGAAATGGTTTCAAAACCTGCTTTAAAATATGTGTTGAGATTGTTGGCTGGATTTGCTGCTAGTCATTCGCCAACACAGGTTCGTGTTTACTTTTTTTTAGGGTGGAGGTAATGTGGAGAAATGTTTGGGTGCTTATTTCATTAATTACATACAGGAAGCAATCGGTAAGGAATGCGTGTACGTGATACATCAATTGGAGCAAGTCTCTTCCGATGAACACGTTGGGTCTCTGGCCGAAAATGCATTGGAAGCTCTTAGGTCACATGAGAAGGTAAATCTCACTTTACATTCAAAGCGTTTACATTATTAAATAGACGCTAACTTTTTTTTTAAAGAATATTCTGACCTTAATTTGTATTTACAGATCTGGCCGATGGTTACTCATGCTCGCCGCTCTACCCGTGAAGAAAAGAAACGTCTTGCTATGGCCATGCGCCAGCGACAACTTAACACTATGGGAATGAAAACTAATGAAAAAGGACAGGTGACGACTGCTGTGGCTACGATATTGGATCAAATGGAGGATCTCGCAGAAGAGACTGGATTAGTTTGCGTTATCTGTAGAGAAGGTTACAAGTACCAACCAACGAAAGTACTTGGGGTCTACACTTTCAGCAAAAGATGTGTCGTTGAAGAACATGAACTTAAGCCGAGGAAGACTTACAGTTATTGCACAGTTTCCCATTTCAATGTTGTGCACGTTGATTGTCATATGGCTGGTAAGTTCAAACATTTTATTCAAACACTAGTAAAGTAAAAAAGTAGAGTATTAAGTTACAAAGAAGACATGACATCACTAATATAATTTAAGCTTGTGTTGCTTCAGCTATTCGTCTTGCAAGATCAAGAGATGAATGGGAAAGTGCATCTTTACAAAATGCGAGTACTCGGTGCAATGGGTTGGTGCCCTTGTGGGGTCAACAAGTAGCTGAGTCAGCATTTGCTGCTTGTTTGGCGAGACATAATGCGTATCTGCAAGGTAATTCGCTGAATTTTATGTACCGATATTCGATGCACGATGAAACATGTCCTTCAGACTCCTGGTTGAGTCGACCGGGTGTCTGAACCGCAATTCATCATTCGTTGAGAAATTGAATTTTTTGTCACTAAATTAAAATTGGATCATTTTCCAAATTTTAGAAGCCACTGGAAACCGTGATGTAGGTTTCTCGTCAGGTGCACACGACATCAAACTATTGCTGACCAGATTTGCTGAAGAAAAATCTTTCCATGAAGATACTGGCGGTGGTGGACCAGAATCTAACTTGCATTTGATTCCCTACTTAATTCATACAGCTCTATATGTGCTAAATACGACTAGAGCTGCAGCCAAAGAGTCAACAGCTGTTGAAAAATTCTTAGCTCAGACAAACTGGAAAGAAGATTGGTGTAGTGTTGAGGGAGTGTATTACAATATCGTTGTGTCGTTAATGGTTCATGGGCCACCGAAATGGGCTGAAAATCGGATCATGTGGTTGAAGCGTGTACTGGGAGCATGTGGTGGACGTAGTAAGAAATTAAAATTGACTGAATTCGCTGACTACAAGAGTGGCTGGATATTTTGGGGAATGATCGATGGATTTTACAACGTCGTGTTTAAGGTAATAATAATTTATTCTTTGTCTGTTGCATAAAGTGTGGTTGTTTCGATAGTTTTTTGCCACCGCAGGTTTTAAAATTTAGTTAGTAGAAAATAGAAACTAAATGGATAGCAACACATTTTCTACCAAAAAAGACGAGATGACATTTGGCTTTAAGTTACTGTCAATTTAAATTAAATGGTTTACTTTTAATTTTTTTCTCCAGGATATTACTACAACTGGAGACTGGCCTAGTATCCTTGCAGACTACATTCGCCGGAATGATGAAGCATTGGTAAAATCGACATCCGCGTTACTAACGATTTACCAACAGAAATTGATAGTTGCTACGAGTGCAGAGGAGTTTGTGAAGATATTGGGTAAAAATTGGATATATGATTGTTTCGAAATACTCTTTATTTGTGCATTTTTACTGTAAATTATTTTTTGCAGGACTTGATGAGGAAGTGAAGAATGTACCTCAATTTATTGCAGATGTTTGGAATCTTCCTGGTTTGAATTAAATACATGCAACACATAAATTGATTAGATTGGTTAATTGTGCTTAAAAATTTGTCGAGTGAATAAAAACTGAATGAATTAGATTTCTGTTCATCGGTATTTGATGTTTTACATTTATCATATTCTGGTGGTTCTAGATTTTCACATTTTCGAAACCAATCGTGCGAGGCCGCGAGGCGTCACTAATTTTGAACTTCTTTTAAAATAGTTCGAGACGATTTTCGTGAAGAAAGAAATTTGAAAACATTTACAGCCAGGGAGTACAAACATCCAATTTACAAATTTTTATTTTTTCCAAAAATTTTGTGCCAGATTGAAGGCTGAAAACGAAGAGTTACATTATCCATTTAATATTAAATTCCATAAAACACGACACCCATGCAAAACTGAGTCAACATTGCACTGCATTTCATACTCATTCGCTCATAACTAATTAATTAGCACCAAAACAATAAAATAGATTTAGGAAGTGTTTACCAATTTGTAATTAAATACAAGTAGGAAATAATTAAATTCGAACAACTATGTATCAATGGTAGGGGCTTTTAATGTTAATTAATAATTAATTAATTGAAAAAACGATACTCTCTTAATGGTTTTAGTGGACGTGGTTGTGGATCTCGACGACCACGTTTCCTCCTCTTGTAATAACCTCCAGAAGGTTCCTCACCTCCAGAAGCCTCGTCTCCAGCATGTGGATTCGGAAGTGGTTCATTATTAAGACCATATTTGACTCCTGTCAAAACTCCTTGACTCTGGGCTTTCTTTCCTTCAATGAATCCGGAAATTAAGTTTCCTGCTCCTTTACCAGCCTTTACAATTCCCTCAGAAGCCATATCATTCAATCCTGTAATGAAATCAATTAATTGTCCAACTTGTCCATCGAATCCTCCTAACATGTCACCGACTCCATCAAACAACAATGGCAACGTTCCAGACAAACTGTTCTTGATTCCAGCTGTTGTATTCACTAATCCGCTCGCAACGTGTAGGACGCCTCCCTTGATATCACCAGTTTTCTTCAACATCGAATCCCATTTTTCTCCTGCTTGACTGTATACCTGTTTGGAAACAATGAGATATACATTTTGTAATTAATGCCAGAAAAGTCTGTTTCCTAATATTCTATATCCATACGGACCAGGCTGTCCTATGCATAGGTACACGCGCGTTTTATCTGATGAAACAAATTACTCGTCACATTGTACATGAAAACGAATTAAAATGGGAAGCGCCCTTCCTTCAAACATGCTGATCTAATCATAAACACCACCTTGCAACCTAATAGACGCGTTAAGTCAAAATTAGGAGAATATTATTAAATTCGTCGACTTTAACTCTTGGAAATGAACATTTGCGCCAGAAACGAGAGATACGCAATCAATTAAGTACATTTTAGCCCGAAATGAGAAAAAATAGGTCACACATATAATCTAGAAAAGAAGAGAGAACTATCACCATTTATTAAAATGATAATCACTGACGTCAAGCCTTTCTACTCTACTAGTTTTCGTCCAGAAGAATTGCACTAGGAAAATTACTAAATTTCTACATGCAAACGTACTTCCGATAAGTAATTATACGAATAATGTCCAAACCTCAAAACTGAGACTTTCGATACCAGATAAAAATACTATTCGTGTGGAATAGGGTACGTAATCCGACGGATCGGATCGGATCGGATCGGATCAGAAATCGAATCCGATCCGTTCGGATCGTAGGACCTCGGATCGGATCGGATTGAGA
>JAQFYE010001508.1:0-22613 GCA_034694305.1 Protaphorura glebata | reverse complement strand
GTAATTGTATTCCGTGTCTTGTGGGCAATTTTTGATGGAAAGCGGAGACTGAATAAAAGATTTGGTTCAAAAAAAATGGGGCCGACGCGACGCGCTATGGATTGATCTTCAGCAAATAAAATATCACAATGCGGATTTCCCAATAATGAAATGAAATGAAGACCTCAACAATGGAACTTGATAAAATGAAACAATAAAATAAACAAAAGTCATATCATATCCGCAATAATCTTCATCTGTCTCGTGCTTTTCGATTGTAGTAGATAATGAACGTACTTAAATGGAACACTTTAGTCTCTTGTCTTGTCTTGTTTGGTTTCATCCTCGTGCCATTTTAATGTAGAATTAATATGAATGTTTTGATCTCATTAATATAAATATAAGTGGATTTGACATGCTTCACGGTTTAGTCTGTCTTGTCTTCGTCCCACGAACCGTCGCGTAGTAGGAAGTTGTTCATTAAGTAAAAGTCTACTATTTTAAAATCACAAACTTAGAAATTATTTTGTTAAATCCTGATTTATTCTATTGTCGGTTTTTTAATTTATTATGACTTATTGGACAGTGGTTCTCTGTTTTGGTGTTATTATTAATTTGAGCCGGGCGCATGGATTGGGGCCTTGCGTATTAGTGTAAGAATTATTTTTTCTCATTCCGTACTTAAATTAAAGCATTAATTCCACGAATGTCTGATATTTTGAAAGAATATAACGTAAATGACCTAATAAAGATATGGTGCCGTCTAGAACGGGGTGTTCAAATAGAGCTCGGGTCTTTCTCCAGCTTTTTACATGTAACCTATTGGAGAAAGTGGTGAAAGTCTTTGACCTCTGAACCCAACTGAACGAATAGAGCGTCTAGTGGGTCTTCTACGGTAGTAAAATTCTATTCAATACGAAATGTTTGTGGTTCTAGGATATTTCTAAATTTCATTTAATCTATCTCGGAAAGGACCTAATTTTTATCAGGCACCATCATCTTGCTCTGCCAGGACTCTGGTGCCATTAGTATTATAATGGTTCATCGTTGAAGTTATTCCCTTGGGTACATTCTCTAGGCCAAGAACACTGTCTACGAACATTGCTTTCATTGACCAAGTTTTATGAATAAATGTGTAATTTTTATTGCCAAAAAATACGCCGATCCTATTCTTTAAATACTTTGGATCATTCGAATTAATTATCTGACCAATAAACAAGAACAAACCGTTACATTTAAAATACATTTCATTGTATTCTTATAAAAATCCCTATTGATTTTGTCTCAACCTTGACCATTTAACAACCGACTTCCTAAAAAGAAACTAATTCACAATTCACCTACACCATAAAATTTGTTGGCAACAATGAATGACTGGAAAAAGAGAGCCAACTCTACGTTTAACACATAATAATGTCAAACAAACATTTAAATTAATTTACAACCTAAACGGTAGTTTAACTACACTTTTGTTGTGACTGTAACTATTATGACTAGTATTCGGTTCAAAGAAAGTCTAAAATGAATGAAGGCGGGTATAATTCCGAAAAGGTCCAAAACAAATTAGACTGTCGTAAAATTGAATTATTTGTAAAGAAAACATTTCCTTTATTATTGATTTTTCAGCGAGTCCATCCCAAGCTCTTTGTGCATTCCACTGGGTGTCATAAATGAGGCCTTTCTGGACGCTCGGCATCGGGTAGGACTTTATGAGCCCTACACTGGACCTCTTCTTAATCAACACAATTTGGACAAAGTTGACAAATTAGGGTTGGCCATAACAGAGACAACAAGGGTTCTGGCAAGGAAGTTCAATTTGAATCATCAACAAGTCTTTCATTTCATGCCCAAATTGGACTTGAGTTTGACAGAGATATGGAAGTTCTGTCCAGCACATTTTCGACACAAAATTTGTGAGGTAATTTGAGAGAGTTTATAATTTTATTGTCTCGAGGACTCGGTCACAATAGATGACGGTTGTTTTGGGTTTACTCCATCCTTGCAAAAATATGCCAGGGTCGTAACATAGTCAAAGTAAATTAATAATTAATTATCTTCTTGAGAATAATTATGATAATTTCACAATTCCTGATCAAATCAGATGAGCCGCTTTCGAAGTATTTCCGGGCATTGTAACAATCTTCGACATCCAGACTGGGGAGCAACATTCGTGCCGTTTCAAAATATCTTGCCACCACATCACCCAGATGGCATTAGTGAGCCAAGAGGTTATGAACATGGATATTTACCATCCCCAAGAGTTGTCTCGTCCACAATGCATCGTGATGCAATGGTTCATGATCACGCCATAACAATTATGCTCATTGCTTGGGGTCAAATCATTGACCATGACATTACTCTCACTGGGGATACAAAAGGTAGCATGAATTATTTACTTGTTCTTCCTACACATAAACTACTCTAATTAGTTAAGACATAATGCCAAGACTACAATATGATTTCCCCGTTCTGCAACCTAATCTCTTTTATTATTTTTTCTATTGTGCCATTGTTTCACATCGAACTTCCTGAGAGTCAGATCAAATTTTGTGACTTCAGAGGGAATAGAACTCTCGCTTTCTGCGTTGAACAAAATTTAAATAACAGTCAAATGAAATTAAAATATTTTAAATGAAAACGAGGTGGAAATTTTTATATGATTTTGATATTATTGGTTATTCTGCAACCACGCCATGGTATTTCAAAAATAATACATGTCTCGCATAAGCTAACCATGCCAGGCAGCTGTTACTTCGTCGCTATGTTTGGGTTCGATCCCTCTAGCAGACACTGTTTGGATATATGCTTAAGAATGATTATTTTGCACTTAAATATTTTCGTATTGTGAATTTCGACGTCTTGTCCAAACAATTGGCTGGTCACCCTGCATGTCCAAAGGTCAATGTCAATTAATGAAAATCTTATTTTTGAGTTGAATATTCTTGCGATTTCTAGACCCATACACCCTGAAGGATCCTGACTGCTGTTCAAATGATCTCTACGGAACTCATCATCACAATTGCTTTCCAATCAAGCTACCAGACAACGACCCGTTCTACAGTCATTACGGGCAACACTGTATGAATTTTGCCAGGTCATTATCAGCTGTTCGGTCGGATTGCCGCTTGGGTAAAAGAAAACTTCAACATTTTGTCAGAAAATGTGGCGGTCCATAACCCTTGCTTCCTCTACAGGCGAAGCTTGTCGCAAAAGTGAAAAACACATTTTGAAGAGATTTTGTAGATAATCGAATGTAGTCCAAAATGAATATCTCATAATAATCTGTAGAGAGTGGGTGTGGCAAGTGATTATGGGCTGATTTGAACTGAACTGACAGTATAATATTGTTGATATCGGTGTTTACAAAAATTAACAGGAACACGGAAAGCCTTCAATAAAATCACATCATTTCTAGACGCTAGTTTTGTCTATGGTTCGGACGATGATTTAGGGAGTAACTTGAGATTAGGAAAACATGGATTACTAAGATCACTGCCGATTTTTGAGCACCTCAGACTCAAAGATTTACTCCCACTCAAAATGGAAGAACCTGATGACGGTTGCATTCGTCATAATAAAGACGTGTTCTGTTTTAATGCAGGTAAAATAGTAGCTAGTTTGCTTAAAGTGGCCATTCCATATGGCAGCTCATATATGGCATATATATATATATGGCATATGGCTATTGTAATTTTTTTCAATTAACCCTGCAATATGTATTCAGCGATGCGATCTCCACACTATTTAGGCATGGGCGTTGCAGAAAGCAGGCAGATCAGATCTGCCATTGGAATCGCCACGTAATATTTATGTAATTTATAACACAAATTATTTGTTTTAAATTTCTATTAAAAGGTGACGTACGAGTCAATGAACAATTGGTTCTGACGGTTCTACACACAATATTTATGCGGGAGCATAATAGAATAGCTCATATTCTAGGAAGTATGAATTCTCATTGGGACGATGAACGAATTTTCCAGGTTATTCCAATGATTTTCTTCGGAAGGATATTACCAGTAGCTCAATGCACTTTGAGCCTAGGTCTTGTAAAGTCCTTTCAAATTTTGTTCACAGCGTTATCAATATTTCACATTTTGACTGAGTTTAGGAAACAAGACAAATCATCATCGCGATTACCCAACACATTACATTCCAAGAGTTCCTTCCAATGATTTTGGGGAAATATGTCATGCAAGATTACGGGTTAACTCTACAAAAAGAGGTCTCGATTTTATTTTAATCTAAAATATTTGTGACCAATACCCTTGGAAATGTTGGTTATATCACAATGTCTCATTTTGAAACAGGATTACTGGGCAGGATATGATCCAACTGTGGATGCTACGGCTGCAGAGGAATTTGTGACCTCCGCTTTCAGGTTTGGCCATTCTTTGTTGCCCACAAGAATTGAGAGATGGTCACATGGACACAAATTTATCGGTTTGTCATTTTCATTTCTATACTTTAAGAACTTGTTTAGAAGTTAAAAATCAGTTTCGATGCCAGATTTCCACCAAAAGTTCTGCAATATACGAATTTTTAAATGGACGAAACTTGTGACAAATCGATAATACGAATCCAAAATCCCATTCAGGTTCCGAAGATCTACACAAATTAATCAGACAACCATTCGATGTTTATCGACCTGGATACATAGACACGTTTATCCTCGGAATGGTCAACCAATTAGCTCAAGCCATGGACGAAGGTGTCACGGAACAAGTAATTGAGAACAAATTCGGCCGTTTATGCTTTGATATCAATAATTAAACATTGCTAACAATTGACCAGTAGAAATTATTAATACATTTCACAAGGAAACCACTTTTCTGGTAAAAATTAGTTCGACCAAAGCTCGAAAAGAGTAAATTATTATACCTCTAAAGCTAACAAAGATCGCACAATTTTGAAGGTCACAACTTTGCTGTTCAAAGAGCCACACCTTCCATTTGGAATGGATTTGGCTGCGATGAATATACAAAGAGGGAGAGAACACGGTGTGAATGGATACAGCTCATACCGAGAGATCTGTGGATTGACCCCGATTTCCTCGTGGGATGATTTAACGGGCGTGATGAGGAATGAAACGATTTATCGGTACAAAAGTATTTACAAGACCCCACACGATATTGACCTTTGGTCTGGAGGAGTCTCGGAATTACCAGGGAAAGGGTCTCTTTTGGGTCCCACGTTCAGTTGCATCATTGCAAGACAATTCCGTGCCCTTCGGTATGGTGACCGATTTTGGTACGAGTTGCCAGATTTAGCCTCCAGTTTTACTCCTGGTAAGAATTAAATTTAAAGATTCGAAGGACCTTACCAGAAATCAATCCGCGTTGGTGCCGAACTTTCTTTTTATTACTCAAACCAATATTTTCCGAAATATTGCTACTGATTTTGGTGAAGTCCTTAGTCTTTTCCTAAGTCTTAACAAAACAAATACCCTAGGTAATTGTTAAAATATTTTACACACCAGATCAACTTCAAGAAATTCGGAACATTCGTCTGTCCAGACTGTTATGTGATAATAGTGATGACGTAAAAACAATACAAATCTACGCGATGGTTCTACCTGATGCTCAAATGTAAGGCTTGAAATAAATTGTGTGTATTTTATATTTGAAAAGGTCTAAACATTTTTTTTCTAATATTTCAGAAATCCGAGGGTGGCTTGTAAAGCAGATATAATACCCAGGATAGATTTGGAAAAATGGCGAGAGATCCCTGGGGTAATGCAGTCTCCGTTGTAAATGTCAATCAAATACTCTCTGGACTTGATTTTACAACTTCCATTGCATTGCAAACTTTGGACATTTTCATTCACGACACGTTCATTCCTTCGGCTCCCGGGCCTGAAAACCTTTTGATTCTATTTATTTCCAAATTAATTCACTTTCGTTTCATTCGCGAATATACTTAACTAAAGACTAGTTTTTGAGAAGGTGGCACTGCTCAGTCAACTGAGTCTCGGGCCTTGAACCATTTCGTCCCCGATTCAATTCCTGGTCAGTCCACCTCCCAATTCACTTGTATGGTTAGACCATTCCTTGTCTCTTCTACCTTCTCAGTAGGCATATCTTTCTGGAAGTGCATGAAAATTTGCTTCATTTCACTTGAGTTGACCCTTCACTTAATTTTAATGACTTTATTAGGTGACTGATGTTGACGAATTGCACAATATAAACGCACATGTACACGACCAGCATCAACACGAGCATGAGCATGAGCACGAGCACCCGCTTTACAATAATTACGACAATTACGATTCATTTGAGTATCAGCACGAACATGAAGTAGAACAAATTCGACCTTTGACCTATTCCACGCCTATGCCCTCGCACGCTTATGGCTACGACGATGGGTACGGCACCTCTCAAATCCGGGCATCGGACATAGATATTACGACACCTGCGCCACCTCCACTTATTGTTGACTATCAGCCCGTCAAAAAAGTGCTTCATAAACATACGCATCGAGATCCAAACCCAGGATCAGCGTACGTGGAATCGAACCGTGGCTACGATCACGGTTATGACTACGGTTATGATCACTCAGGAATCCAGGGGATATCAATAGACATTACGACACCAGCGCCACCCCAAAGTGCCAATTATCGGCCAGTCGAAAAAGTTCTACATACACATAAACATCGAGTTCCAAATCCAAGATCAGCATACGGGGAATCGAACCATGGCTACGAACATAGTCCCGGCTACGGTTATGACTACGGTTATGGTTCAGATTCAGAGATGAATATTACGACACCAGCGCCATACCTCGATACTGGCGCCGAATATCAATCGGTCGAGAAAGTCTTTCATAAACCTAAACATCAAAACCCGAAGACAACTCCCCGGATTCAGTTGCCAATGGCGCACATGGAATCGAACCGGGGCTACGGTCATGGTTACGGGTACGAGGCCATCACTGATTATGAAGTCGAAATTAATCATCCTACCGAAATCGTCAATCACCATTATCATTATCCTAGGAATTTTACGAGTGAATTGAGACACATTCCCATGTACTTGAGTCATGAAGAGGGTCCGACCGCGGACCCGGATTCCCATTCTACTTTGACTTTTCCCGAAGAAGCCGACAAAGGAGACCCCTTGTTAAACGTGCACTTGCAGAAGCAGAAATATTCTGGGTCTGTTGGAATCAACTCTTATTCCAAGGTTCCGAAAGCAGTCGTCGTCCACTTACCGCTAAAGCAATCACCACCTGTTAGAATTATCTCAAGACCACCACCAAAATCTAAAAAATTTCAACCATTCCCAGATTCGCCATTTCCTGGGTGGTCTGGGATTTTCAGTCCAAATCCTGGCTATTTGGTCAAACAAAGATTTCAAGTGTACCGACCGCCGGCACCTTACATTGTACCTCAAAAAGCTGGGTGGAAAGGAATGATTGGATGATGATCCAATCATTTTGTTATTCATTAGCATCAATTATCACCAATTCATTTTTGTATACCAAAGACTGTGTCAGCCTTCCCAGAATTACAGATTAAAATTGTTACTTCCTTTCTTGTTAATCATATTTTGCATAATCTCCGTCAAGTACATGTGCCGCTTCGAATTATTTCTGTCAAAATGAAATGTTGATTTTTTTAAAAAGGTTCGTCCTCAGAACTTATAAGTAGTGGCAGATAATTTGTCTAGACCCCAAGCAATTATGGATAGTGTTTTGTTAAAATGGCTAAATATTAATGCACTGAAACCTGTCTCATGAAAGTTGTCCTCATGTGTTGCGGCGGTTCTCAGAAAATATTAATTAAAAATGATGGTCAGCGTCTTTGCGAATTGGTTGGCTTTCAATTTTGCCTAAGGATGATACCTCAAGTTGCAAATTTGTAGTAGACGAAAACCTCTTTAAAGCAACCGCCATAATTGATTGCCCTCTCTACTCTGGTAGTCGAACCCATATTACTAAATCAGTACCCTAACGAGTATGTTCGTGACGTAAACTTCACATAATGCCGCAAGGCGAAAAATAGTGAGATATACATTTTGAGGAGCAATTTGTCCATTTTCTCATGAACTGTAATAGTATCGTGTATATCCAAGAGAAATGGTCGGACGCCCTGCGGAAATTTAAGATGGTAGTTTCGTGCTCTGTCTAGTCTAATCGGCTGTCAGCAGCCACAAAAATATTCCCAAAGTCATACTAGACAGTCTTAAGTGTAATTAAATGACTTGCAAAACTTCTCATTAGTTGGTTCGGTTGTTTGATTTCACTTCTGACTTATTACAATTTTACGACACCTGACTGAAAATAACGTGAATTTTTCCAAGTTGTGTGCATTAAAACACGTTCTTCCCTTGTTCCACCCTACTTGACCTTTTTCCTTTCTTATCTTTCTGACAATGCATGGTTGAAACATAACTTTTCTTAGGAATTTCTATTTCCATTGCGTAATACACGCCATAAGTCAAGTCAAAAGAGTCAGGGCGATGGTCGCAGTCCTAAGTGTTGTCTTCAAGTATTATAGTGAGTAAAGGTAAGTCCAAATAATACCCGAGGGCACATTAGTCATAAAAATAAAAGTTGAAAGAAATTGACAGACATGCAAGTCAAAAGCACAAGCACATTAGAGAATTGCATGTGGTTTAACACCCTGGTCATTATGTTACAGTCAATTTGAAATTTGCGGATTTTCGGCCTAATGGGGTAGGAAAGTCGGGTAGCACGAGGGTGTCCAATGATGGTTAAAAGGACAGTGGTTGTAGTGAATGCAGTAATGGATTCGTCAAGACTAAGTGAATTCTGAACGTGCAGGGTTACGGGTATTTTCATTCGTAGGAATAGACGATAAGCCATCACTTGACAAAATATGTGTGATATCTTAATTCTGCCATCGCACAACTGAGGATAGATAACAAGTCCAGAGTATAACGCTCTGTGTATTTATATAATTAGTTATAATGAGATTGCTAAACACACCTGGAAATATAAATTGACTGTAACATAAGACATCGTTTAGTCCGTCGGCTTCTTATCTGAGAATGTCTCTTGGTCTTTGGAATGTATATTTATTTGACTTGTACAGGTAAGAGAGGAGGGTTAGGACATGCATAAGAATCAGCACAAAGCACTTGGTTAATGGTTAAGTATTTGGCCAACTCATCGGAAGGAAGGAAAAGGAAGGGTCGAAACGTTTGGAGTTTACAATTTGCAATCCCATCCATCCCGTGCAAAATTAAGAATTTGCTCAGGTAACAAATCTGCGTGTGTACAGATTACTTGCATTTTTTTGTGCAAGATTCGCAATTCGCAATGACTAGGAATTTAAGGGCTGGAATCTTCAGTCTCATCTGCACATGCACTGCATCTTGACTCTGACTGGGGCTGTTGACTCCAATGTACTAGCGAGTAATGAATGGCTAGGACGAAAAAATATCATCCCCAAACAATTCATTAAGTGAATCATTTTTTTTTCATTCTTAAAAATGTCTGTGATTGTGATGACGCACATGGGATGAGAATGCGAATGCATGCTTGCGGCTGCAGGTGTTTATATAAAATTAATCATCGTCGCTCTCAAGATTAACAGTCATCAGATCACTCAGAAATTACCGACCCATGATATTTGCATGCATTCAGACATTGAGGTTATGATCCATTGTATGCTTTTTGAAGATATCAATTTCCTTTATAAAGTTAAAGGAACCTTCTAGATTTTACAACTTCTGGTTGAAAAAGATTGGCCACCATGTCAGGCAAGGCTTTTAATTGGTGTAATTTTTTAAAACAAAAAATTCGGCAATTTCAACCAATTAATAAACATTATCAGAAAAATTGTCCAAACTCGGAACTTGCTGTAGTAATTCTGAGGTACAAATTTTTTGGGAGAATTTTCCAACAAAAAATTCAAAGGTACTTCAACATTGCGGTCTCCACTGTCGTGCTGCTACATGTTCATGTCAATGAGAGTATTAATGAAATTGGTATTCATTGTTAGATATGGTCAATCATCGCATAATTTTCGTGGAGAATGTGTTATTTTCTGTTTGGCCCAAGGAAGGCACCCCTAGGAGTAGGAAAGAATTCCAATCTTCCTTAAAGCAGCCATCATGGGCGATATACCAGCTTTTCGAATGATCGAACTTTCACCACAGGAAAATAGCCAAGACCTGAAAGCATTAGAGAATAGATAATTGAATTGAGTAGAAAGTTTAAAAATACCCAAATTCAAAGCAAAGTGTCTAACACTATTTTTTGATTTATCGTCCAAATATTTTAAATCAATCAAATTCCAAGTCCAACAAACAAATCAAATGCCTTCCATATTGACTGTAATAATAATCTTAGAAAAAGCTTGACAAATTGCGGACACTAAATAACCTAAGGATTTGAGCAAAATTTATTATTCTTAAATCTCGAACCTTAGTTGGTACAAAACAGAGCATCTTTGTATTGTTTATGTTTATGTTTCACGCATGCTGATAAGTTTTCCTACAAATCATGTACAGCACGAAGTAAATCTAAATAGGTGTGAGAATTTGAAAAGCAAATAATTAGTGTAAGACTTAAGGTCTTGTGTGTCTGCTTCCGTTCGTGTGGATTCCACGAGTTCCACACGCACATGAAGACACATGGGAATGAATGGATGCATAATGCGTAGAATAATTGAATTAGTAAACTTGTACTAATTATTTACTAGAGTATACTTACACCTATGTTCAATTAGCTACGCATGCAGTTCTAATTTCTAAACCTTACGTCTTTGTTGTTTGTTTGTTTATAAAAGTATCTTTGACCTTACATGCTTTAATATTAGAGCATTTTAAATCTGCTCTATTTACTATTGATGGATTGTTCTTTTTCTAAGGGAGAGTCACGGGGTGATAAAATCTAGGTTCATAGTTGTACACATTTTGTCAAGTAGTATTGGACAATCGCAAAACACCCACATTTTAGCAGTTTGGCGTTGAATTCAAACTTTTAAAGCTGATTCTCCCTAAGGAACACTACATTAGGCCTTACGGTAAAAAGTAGGCAGTTGGATTTGGGTGGATTTTTAATATGTTGTAGCCAAAGACGTTCCGAACAACTTTTGTGAAGGACACACTCCGAAAGATCCGACAGAATGGAAATATGACAGACAGACACAAGGTTCAACTACATATTGTGACGTCATGAGTGCGTCACGGGTGACATCACAGGGTCCGTTTGCCCTTGTAATTCTGAAATATGACACAAAAGAAAAAGCCTATAACCACACAAGTGTGAATATATGTACTGGATAAAACAATTAAAATTTAATGACGGCCATTTTCCAGGGGTGTATTTGTAACACCCGAAAGAGCGCCCTCATAAAACTACTGTACACTGCTAATGAGTCTCATTTTAAGAATATCCGATCTATTTGTAGCACCTGCTGGTGCACATTCACATGTGAAATTGTTTGTTGAGAGTTGAGATTAAACATAACGTGTAACTGAAGCAAATAATTAGTAAAGCAGTGCAACGTCAGTCCTCGTGTGATTTTTGATCTTAATATTGGACTACATTATGCAAATAGACCGACGTCTACCACAATTTCCGTTGTGTAATCATATTTCATGTTCTGTGACTTTAATTACTCTTAAAATCCTTTGATCCTGTCTCTGTCTCTGTGGTTTTAAATCCAGTGGTTAAGTCTTACCATTTAACATGACGATATTATTTAATTTTAATCTGGCATAATATAATTAGCAATTATGTACTTGTAAACTATCACTCCAAGTACAAGCACTTAGCCGCAAAAACAAGTTTCTTTGATTGATTACATTCATTCATATGTAGTGTTTGCTAATTAAAGACCCTATTCATTTCATATCAATACAAAATTAATAGCAGGTTTAATTCTTGTTCAAGTTAACAGAAAAAAACAGCGTTTATGTGAAAAGCCGATTTGACGACGTGGCAACAAATTAGCTTTCTGAGAATATACACCAAAAATATCTCATGTCAGGGCCAAAATTTACCAACAAATTGAAGATTATGGAGATGCTGGTCTGAGTATAATCATGCTTTATGGTCGAAATGAGAGAAAACCTGCCCATTCTCTACAAAACTACCTGAGTATTCGACCCTGTCTTACGGATAGTGTCAATAAATGAATATATTTTGAATAGTTAAGGATGCCGTTTCATACCATTCAACAGTTGGGGTGTCATTCGACTCAAAACTGACCCGGACAGCGTCGATTCATTCATAATCTACATAATAATAAAACATTGATATACATTTCCGGTGTGGAATTTGAATCCCTGTCTGACTTGGCCTCTCGACACATTTCGTATGCTCATCATGTTACATAAACACAACATAATCTACATATTATCACTATTAAACCGGTGCGGTAGGATAAAATTCCAATCCAGTTTTTTAATTCAATGAATCCTTCTAGTTCTAATCTACTCGACTAATAAAACGGAACTCGATCTTTCTCTTGACTTTGGCTTTGGCTCTCGAGGACAAGAACTACAAGACTCGATCAAAAATCACCGGCCAGTCATCTCAAACGAAACTTGAGACTTCTTCGTAACCTTACCTCATTATTCCATTAGAAAATGAATAAAGCAAGGGTTGAATTATTTAAACTTTAACTCAACTAGTATGGACGACCACAGAATCCTTAATAATATGTCCTATCAATCCATCCTCCATTCATGTACACACGCTTGCTTTGAGTTGATCTTCACCCCGGGTGAATAAAATCGAGTCTGCGTCGCGTCTTACCTCCATCTTCAATTTTTAAAACACCACAAAACTGGTATATTTTAGCTTTTAACAAGGGACAGTATTCAACTGTATGTACTCACTAATTCTTAAAAATTCAAAGACTATTAATTCAAAAATATAAATAGAGTCGACAATATTGGCTGTCCACCGACGCTATGTTGGGAGTTTGATATATAGAGCAGGCAAACTGGATGTTTGAAGCTATTCGAATGGTTTCATACTACTATGGTGACTTTCTCCGTAACCAAAAGGAAATCCAAAATTAAAGGAACTTTACGGACTCAGAACCACGGTTGGGTGAAACCGAATATTCTGTACATTTCTAAATGCATGTACACATACTTCGGCATATTCAATGATTGTCTAATATTCCGGAAAAATTATTTGATTCCCTTGAGAATCCTTTGAATATTGTTACATCTTAACGGGGGCCCTTGTAAGACATTAGGACCGGTTTGGATTGCCCGCACCTGGTGCTCCTGGTTAAGAAGGAAATATAAATTATAGTGGTTCGGCTACTGTTGTTTTGCTCCTACAGCAGCAACGTTCTTCTGTATATCAGAAGCAGAAAGCTCAATTAAATGCACACTCACGAATCCAACGAAAGCGAAGGAATGGCCGGAGAGCATGCGATACAAAAAAAAATCTAAACAACCTTACGTAAGGCTCATGATCTTTCACATGGACCTTTAAACTTCATTTCCGGACCTAGACTGCCCTAGAAATAATCTTAACTTAATTATCACACCAAAATAAAATTAAATCACCCCATACTCATACTGTTTCGGCATTATTTTATGACTGGAATTTTTATCGATACCTTTGCTCGCATTTCATTAGAAATTCGTTGACACCGCTCTCGGCATATTTTATTTTATTTTTTCAGTGTTTTAATACATTTCCTCGCATTTCATTAAATATTCAACAAAAACTAGAGGAATTAACCTCAAGCTCAATAAACTTATCAGATGGAGGAAATTCGAACTCGAGCCATAAAATATTGGATCTACCCCGAACGCGCGATGTAAGTAGAAATTCGTCTTCATGGATTTGGTGACCAAACATTCGGCAGTTGACCTTTGACTTTTCGGTACATCCCTCGCAATGGAGTAAACGTTTTTGGATGTCGGCTTAGTATTTGACACGTGCAAAAATCCAGATTATAAATATAAAAATCAATTCGGCATACTTCTGTCAATCCGTCATCTATTTTATTCTTTCCATGACAATGACACACGCCAATTACGTTTGCATTTACACTGTAGTTAAAATTTGTTGACTTAACTTTAGCTTCAGTAAGACAATACGACGGTTTGCGCGTGTTGTGGACTGGACAGATATCATATGTATTTTATTACATTGGCCGATAGTGGTTAATCATCGCCTTTGTGCGTTAGCGTTATTATTTATTATCGGAATGAGGTTAGGGGCAGCGTTAGTTATTAGAAAAGAATTCATTTTGTCAGCATTATACAGACATAGACAAGAGAGAAAAAAAATGCAACCCCTTTGGTTGAACCAAAAGTTATTACTATTTGTTTTATTATTACATTTTCTCATTTCTCAGCCAATCCGGTCAGCCCATCAAAAGTGTTGTGGACAACAATATAATACCTGTATGTGCCAAGACAAGCGGACTCAATCCGTCCATACTTATAATACAGGGTGGGTCAAAACAAATGTTACAGTTTATTGCCGAATATATTAGGAGCTCAATCCTCATGGTCGACATGGTTTCTATCACGACTTTGCGTAGATTTCTCCTTCCAGTACACATAGAACGTTTATTCTGGGTCACCCTGTACATGTACAATTTCGTAAGTCCTGTCCAGTCAGACTATTACCATTTACAGTACCTTCCACTGTTCTGTACAAATTTTTACAATACAGTATGCCACTTGAAGAACATATTATTGTACTGTATCAGCAGTTCTGGTGGTGGTAAAATTGAGGTCGCTGGTTGCGTTCCTTTGCTTTCCTGGTACACCAGACCCACGATATCCGTCAGTTCTAACCGTATTTCCGACACATAAGCATACGAGAACTTCAATTTTGAAGTCTTTTGGTCATAAATCTTAAGAAGAAAGGGATCGAGGAGAAAAAAAGGCAACAATTCGTCCGGGCCTTTTATTTCAAGAATTCGAGCATTGTGTTCTTTTTCCCATACATTCATTACTGATTTTCTTAGAAGACCTTACTAGTTTTGCTTACTTAAGAGGGGCAAAGTAACCACGATCTTCTACATTATATGCGACCACGTTTGGCCGGTCACAGAGCCCCAAACATAAGTAACCACACAACTTTTGCGCAAAAGTCATTCAGCGTCCAACGAGAAAAGGTCGAAACCTTGCCCTGCCTGTACTATAAGACCAGGCCACCTTTCTGACATATATTGCTCATTTTTCTTCCATTCATTCCGCGAGGACTTGTTTGTAGTTAGCATTTTTACTGACGACTTGAGATTTTTTGTGAATGTTCATTGCCCATGTGCCTGTGTGCGTCTTGTTTTTGAGGATTGACGCGAACGCTGATTAGGAAATAGAAAATCTTACGATTAGTGAACTGAGCAGCGAGAACGACATTTAATTTGTGCCAGTCATAGTATTTATTACTTTATCAATGATTTGACTGGCTGGTTCATCAACTCATCCAAGTCTTAGTCTAAAGTGATTTTAATTTAATGTAAACTCTCGCTTGCTGGATCAGTTTATTTATCATCATCATAAATCGTGCCAAGGTGAAGAAAAAAAGTTGACCCCAAGTTGTAGCTCCACTACCAGTACAAATTCGAAGCTCACGATACATGTGAGTCGAGTTTGTCTGGAACGAAAATTCAATTTATACTTGTTAAGAAATATTGACCCCAGAAACCCTTACAAGTGAACCTAAGAAATTGACCCAAAGCAGCGGCCAAACGCTACCTCATAAATTGACTCAAAAGTGAACCAAGTATTTAATTTGAAGCGGAAAGAATTGAAATTGAAGCCAATTCCAGTAGTGGTACCAGTAGTCGCTTGAACCAACTAAACCGGCCAGTCCATTCACTGTAAACAGTAAAAGTGTTGAGGTTTTTTGTTCCATTCCAAGATACGACACAGCACAGCAGCCAAGGATTTTTAATAGGATTGGCTACCTTGACGTTCCTTTTGCCTTCTGGTTTTCTGGTTCTGGTTGCATCCCCGGGAGAAAAAAAAAGAAGCTGAAAACGGAGAGACGGACGGATCCCATCTGACTGATCATCATCGTATTCGTATCCTGTGTGAAGAAAGATGTGAGTTCTTTGGTTATTTCTTTTATAACATTATTTCTTTAAGAAAAAGTCCTAGTCGGACTTGGACGGAGTTGTAGACGAAACATTCATATCCGTCCGAATAGAACGGCCGGCGGGGAAGTGGTTGTTCCTCAGGAAAGCATCTTGAGAACAAGAATAAGGCCGAAACACGATGGAAAGAAAGAGACCCTTCGGTGGGCAAAAAATATATATTAGGGTCTCCTGGTTTCCTAGGCCTTCGTTCTATACCGTAGGCGTAGGACCAACAACGGATATTATTCGGATGTAACTCGGCATAGTCCTTATGGCAAGAAGTAGGCCGTCGGATTTGACCGAATTTATGATATGTTGTAGCCCTTGACCTCCTGAATAACTTTTGTGAAGATTCTACCCTAACAGTTTAAGCCTTTGGCCTCTAGATATACATAACGTCATAGGAATCCGCAAGAAGTCATTATATGTGACGTCACAAAGTATATTTGGATATTGTATTCGCGTAACTGTCGGATTCTTGGGGTACGACCTTCACAAAAGTTGTTCACAATGTCAATAGCTACAACATATCAAAAGTGCAGCCAAATCCTATGGATTATTTTTCTGAGGTGTCTTTAAATTATGATAATTTATAATTATGATAATATTAAATAATTTTGTTTACCGAAAGCTTGAGATTAAAGAATATTTTTCTCAAAATGTCTGCCGATAAATCCATTCAAAACCAAAACAATTTTAAATTATGCCTGAAGTCATCAAAAATTAGACATTGGTCACATTCAGATGACCTGATTCAATACAAAGATATCACTGTCAGATTTGTAATACAGCGAAACCCGTCTCAGACGACCGGTTTCAGGCCAGAAAAATGTGGTCGTGGGATACAGGTCCTCACGACTGATTCTGATATAACAAGGGCGTTCAAAATGCGCAAAATAATTTTATGCTCCTTGAGTTGAGCAGTTTATAGTCGGATAACTAGTAGCGATTGAATTTCTTCGAATTAACCTCATGTTATTTTATCGAAATTCAAAAGGTCGCTTTTGACCTGAGTTAAAACTGTAAACTGTTTAGCAATGCCGTATATGCCCTAGAGAAAGTCTGGTACAGTTTTTTTTTGAAGTAAAAAGAAATTCTGCGAAACAAATCTAGCCAAACTAAACTGGAATGGTTGGTTGAAATTATAAACCGTTAAGGTATGACACTATTGGGGTGTGAATTTACGGACGATTATGGTCCCTCGTAAGATGGAAGGTGTACCCAAAGATTTCTTTGCTTTCATCTTCGTCATCGTCTTGTTCCCTTGTAAATAAATGCTTACATGGTTTGCCTGGGCCCATTCAATAGGATCCGGCTGTTCTTCCTGAGAACAACGAAGGAAAACAGCAGCAGTGGTAGTGGTAATGGTAACTAGTGGTCGCAGCAGCTTGCATACAGCGGAAATATAAAATTATTGTTTATTTTTTTTGGAAAACCTTCTTTGGTTTTTTTTGGTCAATTTGATAAACAGTGAGTCAGTTCTTTTCTCGGGTTACGGACGAAAGACCGCTACCGCTACTGCATTAGTCGTGTGGTTAAAACTAATTTCTGGTGAAACGGAAGTGAAAATGGGCCACAGAAATGTGTTGAGTGACTTTTGTGGAACTTCACCGTTCAGTTTAGTTTGTGGCAAATATGGCTTCGTTTTATGATTGACCTCAACTGGTAGCTCCGGTAAATATTTAAATGGCTAAACATCTATATTTTGGTTGAATTTTAGTTAGAATGTCAGTTGCAATAACACAAAACTAGCTTTAAAATTTTAGGTCACATATATTAGTCCAATTTTAGGTCGCAATTTTTGAATTTTGTGTAAAATATTCTTTGGAATTCCAGAAACACGCGTTTTTTTTGCCCAGTTCTTATTTTGATATGAATTTGAGTACTTGATTTCGTCCATATCTTCAGTTTTGAGATTCTTTGTCAGACCTTGTAAAAATATACAATTTGAACCTTAAAAAATTGCTGAAATCTTCGTTCTGATAATTTTCTTCAATGGAATTTACTTAAATCCTGATTCAAATGACCTTTCTAGCATTTTGGGGAAAATATCAGCTCATAGTCCTCGAAATTGTTTAACAATGCATTTCCTTACCGCTAATAATTTCGCCAACTCTCAATTTCGAAGCTCAAATATTTGTGATCAAATGTTAGAATTAAGTGAAATGAAAGGCCTCTGACCCAACGGAATGGAATGTAACGTTTTGACTCATACATTATACCTATTACGTGGTTTTTTCAGCACAGATTCCACAAACCCAACGGTTTGTCTTATTGTACCCAACGTTTCGGTAAACTTTATTCGAAACGTTGGGTCCAATATATAAAGTCAAACCAATGCTTGCTGAAAACTAATCCATCTAATATCAGATCCGAGTGAGCAAGCATTTAAGAAAAATATAAAAAGTTTGTGTCTGTTTGCAAAAGGATTGGCCACCTTACCTGTGCTGTGTGAAACCATACCGTTTCCCGTGTAACCGTATGTGTAATTTCTGAACGGTACTAATTGTTATTTTTTGAATTTTCCGGTTTAGATTTTGAAGGCAAAGTTTGAAGTTTCTACCGGAAGTGTACTAATTGAATGGCAGCCATGGCAACCACAATAGCCTCCGTCCTTAGTTTTGTGCCAATTAATATTTGGAGACTACTTAAGAAGTTTGTGACGAAGGATGGGATCATCGTGTTTGACATTCCATTCAAATTATCTACAAAATACACACCAGCCCTCCTCATTGTGATGATGTGTTTATCATTTGCAAATCAATTTGTGAGAAACATTGAAATGGATTGTGCGACTAGTGATAGTTTTGCGGGCGGCGGTGGGAGGGGTGGTGGTGGTGGTGGTGACATGGAACTCAACACATATTGTTGGAATTATGAGACATTTTTAGTTGAAAGAGCCTTATTACCGGAAATGAGGGGTAGAGTCACTTACCCGGGAGTTTCTGGCTATGACAAAGGACAGGATGAAATTGTGAGACAACGGTATTACAAATATGTGTGGTTGGCCGTCGGGAAGTTGGCCGTTCTCACGTTCCTTCCTCTCTTCTTATGGAAGGTAAGATTTTTACAAGGAATATCTTGTCATATGTAAATTTCAGAAAGTTTAGGATTTCAAGTGTCGTGGTAATTACTAGGTTTGATTGCCGGATAAAATCATTGTCTAACCGTCAATTGCTGTAAAATCTCGCTATAGCTCGCCTCCACAGCTCAAAACATCGGGAAATGGTCGATGGCTATATCTCTTTAACGTGAGGACTGCACTTCAGGGTATTTGTTTCTTAAAACGAGAGCATGTTATCGCCAAGTTGAACTGTACCAGGTTCACACTGATACTTTTGGCCAATCTTAAGCAGAATATCTCGATCTTATAGTGGACATACCGAGAAACCGGTCGCAACGACCATCATATCAAGATGGCCGCCTTGCAGAAACGACCGGATATTGTTTCATCCGTCTCTGAACTATTACTAATGTATACCCTGTAGTTCGAGGTCCTGTACCAGAAGATACGAACCAGGTCGCCCGTCAGAGGTTTTGGCGAACTTTACTACAACCGATTGATATGTGTTGGGAATAATTTGTGAGTCAAAACATTCGAAAGGGTTTCACATGACAAGTTGTTCCCTTGTTGCGAAGGACCATATCGGATTTTTCTTTGTTTTAAAGGAAATTTTTAACCGAGGTTCGGGGATATCCATTTCTCTTGTCCTTGATTTCTAAATGAATAATGAGCTTAACTTATGTCAGCCGCGTCCGTCCGGGTCTAGTTCCAGCGGACCCTTCAAAGGGTAGCGGAAGGGTCTCCTTTTTCTTTGCCCTTCTTGAATAAATTTGTTTTTTTCCTGTACACATGCACATGGACATCAAATTTCATACCCGGCACAACATATGCTTCTAACCGAGTTCATTCAAAAGTGTGGGAACTAATATTCTAGTAGGTTTAGGTTTAGGCGTGTCTGAATTGTAAGATTATCAATTAGGAGACTAATGCATTTCTGAATCCATTTCCGATCGGAAACAATAATACGAAAGAAACAAGGCTAACAAAGAATTTTTAGGAATGGTAAACAGGAGGTTCTAAAGATAGAAAGGTAGAGGGCGTTGAGAATCAGGTAATAGCTAGAGAGCCTTAATGAATATTGAATACTTAATAGTGGAGGTGTACAGAATAGTGGTATTCGGCATTAGGTCGAATGCCGAATATTTTGACAAGTTTTGTGTCCAAATATCGCTAGTCGGCCGAATGTACGGCAAAATTGACCAATTATCAATTTGGCATGGGAAATACGGTTTCGTTATCTACAATGACGTCCAAAATAGGAATACCTATACCAAAATAGGAAGATAGGAGACACTTGAGACATTCTATATATTATCTGAAATGCAATCATTAAAATTGTGTTTTTTTCTCTTTCCAGTTCCGAGGATCAGCGAAAATCAAGTCCCTTGTGGAAATTCAAGCTCAACCCCCCGCGGAGGAAGAAGACGTCCGGGTGTCCTACTTCATCGAAACGATTGGATTCAACGGTGGATTTGCTCTTCATTACTTCGCCTGTAAAATGCTTGCATCCCTGACCCCAGTCATGGGTTGGTACTACTTGTGTGGTTTCATCGGTGGACGGTACAAATACTACGGTGTGGACGTCATGTTAACATTCATGGATGAGAGTGATCCATGGCCAAATCCCATGGACGCACTTTTTCCAAAAATGGCCAAATGTGAATGGGCCAAGTATGGGATCTCAGGGGATCGTGAACTACGGTCTGCTCAGTGCCAATTACCCATGAATAATTTGACCCAATGGTCATTTTTTATATTTTGGTGGTGGTTAGCATTTGTATTTATTCTCAATTTTTTGTCTTGTCTTCGACTCCTCCTCCTATCATTCCCATTTTACCGGACATACCGGTACAGAAAATTTGCAACGATCATGTGTCGTGATGACATTGAAATGGTACTAACCAATGCAAATTTGGCCGGAAAACGAAGTCATCAGAGTCTGTTAAAAATTAACCTTAGTTTTGGTGAATGGTTAGTCTTAAACTTTCTCAAGAAAAATTTAAAAGAATGGCAATTTCGTGCATTCATTCGTAGATTGGCAATCACTAAAAATGGCGTCATACAGATCAAACCTCCATCTGTCAAACCTAGTAGTGGGGGTTACACTAATGGCGCTGGGCCAAAGGGTGGGAATTATTTTACAAATATTCAAGCAGCCAATGCAAATAATCCTGACGCTTCAGCCACTACAATTAATATTGGGTTCAGAGATTCTCTCACAGAGGGCATTGCACCGACTGGTATCCCACCCGCTTATAATAATGTCAAATGTGACCCAGACGCAAGTGACTTTGACATGAGGGCATTATTAGAGCAACAAAGAGAGACAAGTATGCAAATGCAAGCTAGAAATTCGGCCAGTAGTAGCGCAGATACTAGTTTAAGTGACCCTTATCAGCAGCATCAACATAATCAACATGCGTCACCTTATCAGCAACAAATGGGATTCCAAATCCCACCAATGGCAAATAGTACGCCAGTCAAAAAGTCCCGGGATAAAAAGAATCCTCTCCAGTCCCTTGGTCAATTTTTACAACGATAGCTTAAGGGGTAAAAGTGCACATAAATATAACTTTCTCAGCCGCTGGGCCTATTTAGAGTTTGAAACGACCCTTTAAGTATGAATTGATGGGTGGTCGTCGACCAGAGACGAAAATAGGGGAAATTATTGTTTTTGTTTTTTTTTTTATAAAAAGTTGGAAAAGAAAAGGTCGGGACGATGGGACTCGGTTGCTTTATACCCGCACACGCGATGTACATGTACATGTGTGGGCATTTTTTAAAAATAGGGGCACCGTTTTGTGATACGATTGTCGATTTTAAACACATTTTAGTTAGGGGTTATTAAACACTCAATTCATGTCGAATGGTCTTCTGGTTGGGGTTTGGTCGCTGGGGTGAACACGTTACAACGTTTTGACTGTCCGAGATTTGAAAAAATCTAATGTATTTTTTCAATCCCCTCCGAACTGCAAGCATTTTATATTTTTATATATTTAAAACTATTTTTACAATTTAACTCTGAAAATCGTTTAAAAAACTGGACTTTTCGTTTTTACTTGATAATATATTATGATTTCAATCACGTTGGAAGATATGAATAAATTGTAGATTTTTATTTTTTTATCACTTGACGCTATAAAATCCAAAAAAAAGTCTTCCTGGATAAAACTCCGGACAGAATTTCTTGTTATAGTCCAAACTCAAATTAGAGTTTAGTAAATCGACAGCAAAGTATCAACGGGTCTGGTAAACGATTTTCTAACGTTCTGACGGGTTTGGTCCACTTTTGTAACGATTGAGAAAGTTTGGCCAATCTTCTGTAACGTCTCAATAGGTTTGGGTCACTTTCGTTAACGATTCGATTAGTTTGGCCCAGTTTTGTAACGTTCCAATAATTTCCGCTCATTTTTCTAACGTTTCAAGGTGTGGCTCATTTCAAGTAGATTCTTGTAATAATAATAATAAAGGCCAATGTACTGTGTTTGTGTGTGCTCCGACGCCAACTGTGATTGGCATTAGAGCTGGGTG